>PYAF01004289.1:292307-309249 GCA_007407185.1 Glycine tomentella | reverse complement strand
AAAAATTTCAAAACTAAAAAATGATCCATTTTATTTTATTAATTATACATAAATGATAATTAAAATATAATTCCAATGTTATTTTCTTTTTCTATTCTAATTAAGGCCAGTTAAAATATATATTTTCTTTTATTTACTTACCAAAAATATATTTCCATAACTCCCCTCACGTATTTTCTTTTATATTCCAAAACTGCCCTCATTTCTTCTTTTATATATATATATATATATATATATATATATATATATATAAAGATAAGAATTAAGAATTAAAAGTATTGAAACAAAACTGGTTTCGCAGTACTTGTTTTAAGTAACTATAGAAAATATAGAAGAAATAATGATTTGATTTATCATTGGCAATACATTTTTCTATTTTTTAAAATTACCAAAAATACTTTTTAATACTCAATCCAATTATCTAATCAACCCAATTAAGGTGGGGTTGAATTGGATTGCTAAAAAAGATGAATCCAACAAAACCTAACTCAATTATGTTTAATTGGGTTATATTGTAAACTAGAACCGGTTCCAATGTACTTTGCAGGTTGCACAGACATTTACACAGTAAAAAGAAAGACAGCAAATGCAATGCAGTACAAAACATAAAGTTTACTTATATTGAGATTAGATTAAATTTAATTCGATCGAAGTCACTTATATCTCTAATTTTTGTCTTATATTTTTATCTAAAATTAGTATTATAAATCATCTTCTATTAAATATAAATAAAAATAATTTAATAAATATATTATATTTAAGTCAATTATAATTTAATTTTAATTATAATGTGCCACGAATATTAATTATGCTGGTGTCTATTGAAACGACGGCGTCAAGGGATCGAAGTGTACGTACGCGCCACATTGCAAGATTGCCGCCGAGGAGAGTAACTAGTTTCAGTTCCGTTTGATGAACGAAAATGACCAATCCATCGAACAAAATTTTAATTAATTTTCAATAATAATAAAAAAAGGCAAAGAAAGTTACATATAAAAGCCTCGTTTTGTTCTGTCCCTTTATTCTTCCATTTCTTTCTTCTTCTTCCTTACCCCTTTCCCTGGCTGGCTTAGGGTTTTCCGGCAACAATCCTCTTTCGGTACTTTTTACCTCTGAACCCTCATCATCGCTATTGCTGATTACATTCCTCACAATTCTCACTCAACGCCTCGTTCGAAAACGTGAAATCTCCTCAACTGCCATTTCTAGGGTTTCGAATTGCGGAGCCGATTCATTCCAACACCATAAAGACTCGATCAATCCATGGTAGCGTTGTGATTGGCGCTCGGTGGCGAGCGAGCTGATAGATTGCGGGTTGGCTGGATTTTGTATGGAAACTCGGAGCCGGAAGCGGGCGGAGGCTTCCTCAGCTGCCCCTTCATCCCCTTCCTCTGGTCCCACCACTCGTTCAAGCAAGCGCGCACGTATCTCTTCTTCTTCTTCTTCTTCCGCTTCCGCCGCCGTGAACACTCGGTCCCGTGCATCCAGGACTAAGGAACCCTTGCCCCCTAAAAATCCTCCTCCTCCTCTTCCTCCCATGGACTCTGCCAACGAATCCTCCGGCTCCCGCCGTGATCGCCGCAACAACAAAGAAACCTCCTCCGACAAGGGGAAGGAGAAAGAGCATGATGTTAGGATTAGGGACAGGGATGCGGCATTGAACATGGATGGCAGTGGTGGAGACGAGGACGATGACAATGACAATGACAGTGAAGGCGGTGTGGGGATTTTGCATCAAAACTTGACCTCTGCGAGTAGTGCACTTCAGGGGCTTCTTCGGAAACTCGGTGCTGGTTTGGATGATCTGCTTCCATCGTCGGCTATGGGCTCTGCATCTTCCTCTCACCAGAGTGGGAGGCTAAAAAAGATCCTCTTTGGATTGCGGGCGGACGGCGAAGAAGGGCGGCAGGTCGAAGCATTGACACAGCTCTGTGAGATGCTTTCGATTGGGACTGAAGAATCGCTTAGTACATTCTCTGTTGATTCGTTTGTTCCTGTGCTCGTGGGGTTGTTGAATCACGAGAGCAACCCTGACATCATGCTTCTTGCTGCCAGAGCATTGACCCATCTCTGCGATGTGCTCCCTTCATCTTGTGCTGCTGTTGTGCATTATGGTGCAGTCTCAATCTTTTGTGCCAGGTTGCTCACAATAGAATACATGGACTTGGCTGAGCAGGTTGTTCTTTAATGGGAATGGTGTTAGAAGAAACTTACGAAATATAAATATTTGTGTTGAACGGCGCTGCCTAATTGTTTTTTAAAACTATATGTATGTGTGTGTGTATATATTGCAATGTTTCTGGGTCATATTTTCAGTTGTAGACGATTTATGCATTTTGAAAGTGAAATTCTTATAGTTTGATGGCATGAACAGTCCCTGCAAGCTTTGAAGAAGATCTCTCTGGAGCATCCCACTGCCTGCCTACGAGCAGGTGCTCTTATGGCCGTGCTTTCTTATTTGGACTTCTTTTCAACAGGAGTTCAGGTAAATTGTCAGTGAAGTACCTACATTTAGAGGATGATTATATTATATGGTCCTTTTGGATAGTCATAAATCATCTGGCCACAGATGCCTTTAGTGAGCAAGTGTATGTATGTTGACATTATTCTTTGTTTCAGCGGGTTGCATTGTCTACTGCTGCAAATATGTGCAAGAAGCTTCCTTCAGATGCAGCTGATTTTGTGATGGAAGCTGTTCCTCTTCTGACAAACCTTCTTCAGTACCATGATTCCAAGGTAAGGTCATGTTTTGTTTAACTCTTGTCACATAATGGAAACTGTACTTTTCCTTTTGCATCCATAAATTTTCCTGTTAAGGAAGTTTTTTTAGCTTGAGAGGAAGGATATTTTGATCCCTGTATCCTATAGTATAAAATATTTATCTATAGCTTCACCTTATGCATTATCAATTTTTGTAGGTTCTGGAGCACGCCTCTGTTTGTTTGACTCGAATAGCTGAAGCTTTTGCATCATCTCCAGACAAATTAGATGAGTTGTGCAACCATGGACTTGTAACACAAGCTGTATCCCTCATTTCTAACAGCAGTTCTGGAGGTGGTCAGGCTTCTCTCAGCACACCGACATATACCGTGAGTGCAATTTTTACTTTAAGTCAGATGCATTTTGCATGTAGTTTTGGTCCTTGACTTGGGCATATGCAGGGTTTAATCCGACTTCTTTCAACTTGTGCGAGTGGATCCCCTCTTGGAGCTAAAACTTTACTACTTCTTGGAATTAGTGGTATTCTTAAAGATATTCTATCTGGTTCTGGAGTTTCTTCTAATGCCTCTGTTTCTCCTGCATTAAGTAGGCCACCAGAACAGGTATAGTATAACATCAGAACTTTTTTTTTAGTCATTCATGTGTAGTTTTATCTCGTAATGTTCATTAAACAGCCTTTGACCTTAAATCCATCATTATTTAGATCCTTGATATTTCCAGTTCTCTTACATTTGTGAAGAGATGAAATTATTCTAATTCTCTGTTTCAAATATATAGATATTTGAGATTGTAAACCTGGCGAATGAGCTTCTGCCCCCATTGCCACATGGAACAATTTCTCTCCCTATCATCTCCAACATGTTTTTGAAAGGGCCCATTGTAAAGAAGTCTCCTTCTGGTAGCTCTGGGAAACAAGAAGACACAAATGGAAATGTTCCTGAGATATCGGCTCGTGAGAAACTATTAAATGATCAGCCTGAACTACTTAAGCAATTTGCGATGGATCTCCTCCCAGTTTTAATACAGGTTGACATTTGTGCATTGATCATTTGCTTAAATTTTGCTTGATAAATTTGTTAAATTGAAAAAAATGTTCTGATAAATTGCTCCTTTGCTTCCTTATTTGTCTTCTTTGGTTAATTGATCGTATTGGCTTGCTTTTGATACAGATATATGGTTCTAGTGTCAATGGTCCTGTTCGGCACAAATGCCTTTCTGTCATTGGGAAATTGATGTATTTCAGCACGGCAGAGATGATCCAGTCTTTGTTGAGTGTGACAAATATATCAAGGTATGTAGAAGTTTAACTGGGTTGATATTGCTTGATATCCTACTGATTTTATGGGTTTAGAAAATTTATGCGTTGTTGCTTTGATCATATAGTTTCTTAGCTGGCGTCCTAGCATGGAAAGATCCACATGTTTTGCTTCCTGCCTTGAAAATTGCTGAAATTCTTATGGAAAAGCTTCCTGGGACATTCTCCAAGATGTTCATTAGAGAAGGTGTTGTGCATGCAGTGGACCAACTTATTTTAGCCGCAAATTCGACCAGTATCTCTACACAGGCATATCCTGCCGAGAAGGATAATGATTCTATATCTGGAGCATCATCTCGCTCTAGGCGTTATCGGCGACGGAGTGGGAATTCCAATCCTGATGGAAATCCTTTGGACGATTTGAAAACTCCAGTTTCAGTAAATGTTGGTTCACCTCCAAGTTCTGTGGATATGCCAACATTAAATTCCAGTATTCGGTTATCTGTTAGTACAGCTGCCAAAGCTTTTAAAGATAAGTACTTTCCTTCAGATCCTGGGGCTGCTGAAGTGGGTATTACTGATGATCTTTTGCATCTGAAAAATCTTTGCATGAAGTTAAATGCTGGTGCTGATGAAGAAAGGACTGATGGAAAGGGGAAATCTAAAACTTCTGGATTTGGTCCGGAAGAGTATTTAATTGGGATCATAGCTGACATGCTAAAGGAACTTGGCAAAGGAGATGGTGTATCTACTTTTGAATTCATTGGTAGTGGTGTTGTTGCAGCTCTGTTGAATTATTTTTCTTGTGGGTATTTCTCTAAAGATCGACCATTAGAAACCCACCTTCCCAAGCTTCGCCAACAAGCACTTACAAGGTTTAAGTTATTTATAGCTGTTGCACTACCTTCTATTGAAGTTGGGACTGTGGCTCCTATGACTGTCTTGGTCCAGAAGCTCCAAAATGCCTTGTCCTCCTTGGAGCGTTTCCCTGTTGTGCTGAGTCATTCATCTAGGTCATCTAGTGGGAGTGCACGCCTCTCCTCTGGACTAAGTGCTTTATCTCAGCCCTTCAAGTTGCGGCTTTGTCGAGCCCAGGGTGAAAAGTCACTTAGGGATTATTCATCCAACGTTGTACTGGTTGATCCATTAGCAAGTTTAGCAGCGATTGAGGAATTTGTTTGGCCTCGTATCCAACGAAGTGAATCTGGTCAGAAGTCCACTGTATCCGCTGGGAATTCTGAATCTGGGACAACTCCTGCAGGAGCTGGTGTATCCTCTCCTACTACCCGTCGCCATTCTACTAGATCCAGATCATCTGTTAATATAGGTGATACATCTAGAAAGGAAATAACTCAAGATAAAAGTACAAGCTCTTCCAAGGGTAAGGGAAAAGCTGTATTAAAGGCTGCACAAGAGGAGGCAAGAGGACCTCAGACCAGAAATGCTACTCGCAGAAGAGCAGCTCTTGATAAAGATGCTCAAATGAAGCCTGTAAACGGCGACTCTACTTCTGAGGTATACTGATGGAAACCGAGTTAGGGGCTGTTATGACAGTTATCTGTAGAAAATAACTGCTTTAGAAATCAATATTAGAAACTCAAATATCTGTCTTAGAAAACAGTACTGTATTAGAAACTGCAGGATGGTAGTTATGTATAGAAAATAACTGATGGTAGTTATGTATTTGGAGTATATATCTGTTAGTATGTGGTTTAATTAGGTAGTTTAAAGTTATTTTTAAGTTGGTAGACAGAGAATACTCTGTATGTGGCTTCTGTCTCTGGACAGTAAGTGCTGTTTTTGTATGTGAATGTGTGATAGTAGACTCTAGTCTTTAGGACAGCAAGTGTATTGCTTATTTGTACGTGATTGGATACTTTTGTCTCTGGGACAGCAAGTGTATTGCTGTATTGTGTGTGATTTAAGTGTTCTATATATTTTAGGCAAATGCTAGGGTGCTGTTTGATGAAGTATGAAGGGAAAGTTTTTTTTTGGGATGCGTAAAAATGCACCCCCCTATGATTTTTAAATGTGCTCCCTTATGAGTTTTAATAAAAACTTTCCTCTTCATTTCTTAACCAGTGCCCTAAGGGCAAGTTAGTAAGACCCTATATTTTATTTCATTACTTTATCATTTAGTGTTCTACCATATACTGTGAAATCCTAGCGATGAGTTTACAATGGTACAACTTTGTTCTTCTGTTAATTTATAACTTTTAATTATTTAGTTTTTGTTGGATGGTTTTCTTCTTTTGCTCTCCACTTCCTTCTGGCTATGTATGATCTGACTATGAATGTTGCTGTTTTCATGTGGGTTTATACAGTGAATTATGAGGAGAATACTTAATAATGCCAATATAAGGTGTAAAGATGCATTGTTACATTTTGCATTGCAAGCTTGAAAAGACATCTGGAATTTCTCTGTAACTTTGGACACACTGGATTTTGTTGTCTGTAGATCCTTAAAATGTTTTACCTCTGCCATTTAGTTTTATAAATGGCTTTTGGTTATAATTATCTATTTGGATATCATCTCTTATCTGAGAAACACTGCCTAGGTGTTCTTTTGATTATTATGTTGAACAGTCGCTTTTTTGCACCATTGATTTCTTTACATACATTAAAATTAAGCTGTTATAAGATTTCCCTGCAAAAGTGTTGAGTTACTAAAAAATTGAGGCAGAGCTAGCACTGAGAGGATAACTTATCTATCTTGTGTTGAAGGAACATTGCTGTAAGTAATAGTCTATTTGGATGTAATCAGATGGATACTTTGCATATGCTGATCCTCATCCTTCTTGCATCAAGTGTATGCGTCATGAATTTTTGTATGGTGCCACTCAAAAAATCAAAATCAATTACTGTTTACAGTTTAGTTTAGTTTTTGATTATTTCTTCCAACATTAAACTGGTCAATCATGAAGTTGTAGTTTGTATGACTCTCATTGGGGAATATTTTAGATTATTTGTGGGCGGGTTGCATATTTTTTCTATTTAGGTTATACTTTCTTGTTTTGTTTTTTTTTTTATTGCTTTTGATTATGGCAGTGTTTACATGCATGTTGTTTAGCTAGGTTCTTGTGGTTGTTAAACTGGTGGAAGGATCTTTAGAGTATAAAATAAAACACACATTCTATATGCAGTTGATGGGGCTCAACTTGGCTGCTAAACTCATCTTTTTTCTGCTATGCTTTGGACTAAATCATTAACCTAATCCAAGTATCCTGAAGTATCTAAATATTAGTCGTTTGTTTTTTATTTTCTTTTTTTACTCTTCAATTGACATGTTTTATTGTCTACATTTTAGGATGAAGATTTGGATATATCCCCTGTTGAGATTGATGAGGCATTGGTGATTGAAGATGACGATATTTCTGAAGATGAAGATGATGACCACGAAGATGTATGTTATATGTTATCTACTGTTTTTTCTACTTTGGCTAGGATTTTCTTACTTCCTGGTGATGAGTATAACATTTAAGTAATTACTGTGTTACTGTATTTTTTTTTTTTGCTTTTCTGACAACATTCCCCCCCCCCCCCCCCCCCCTTTTTTTTTTTTTTTTTTTTTTTTTTTTTTTTTTTTTTTTTTTTTTTTTTTTTTTTTTTTTTTTTTTTTTTTTTTTTTTTTTTTTTTTTTTTTTTTTTTTTTTAAATTTTCCCCCCCCCCCCCCTGTTTTCCGTTTAACATGGCTTTTAATATGTTCAAATCGTGTCTTTAATTTTTACTACCAATGCTGGTGTCCTTCAATCTTGTTTACATTTTTCTCAAAATGATATGCTGCTGTCTTTCTATCATTTCTTTGTTTTCTATTTTTTTTTCTTCTGGGTATAATGATGCAATGAAGTTTTAGTTTATGATCTTATGCGAACTATCCAAACCTCTGGCCAATAGCTCAATCTAGGTGTTTTATTTCCAAAATTTTAATTTTAGTTACCATCATTATTGTTAACCAAGATTGAACGTTATAGTTAAATTCAGTTGTATCTATTCTTAAAAAATTGGTGCTTGTTTTATTTTTATTGATGCAGGTACTGAGGGATGATTCTCTTCCTGTTTGTTCACCTGACAAAGTACACGATGTGAAATTAGGCGACTTAGTGGAGGAGAGTAATGTTGCTCCTGCAACAAGTGATGGCCAGCCTAACGCTGCCTCAGGTTCTAGTAGCAAAGCTGGTACAGTCAGGGGATCAGACTCTGCTGATTTTAGGAGTGGCTATACCTCAAGCTCAAGAGGTGCAATGTCATTTGCTGCTGCTGCTATGGCTGGCCTTGGATCTGCCAATAGCAGAGGTATCAGGGGTGGAAGAGATCGACTAGGGCGTCCATTGTTTGGTAGTTCTAATGATCCTCCAAAGTTGATATTTACTGCTGGTGGGAAGCAGCTTAATAGGCATTTGACGATTTATCAGGCAATTCAAAGGCAGCTTGTGCTAGATGATGATGAGAGATTTGCTGGCAGTAGTGACTATGTATCAAGTGACGGAAGCAGGTTGTGGGGTGATATTTATACTATAACTTATCAGAGGGCAGAGAACCAGACAGATAGGACTCCCCCTGGAGGTTCAACCTCTAATGCTTCAAAATCTTGCAAATCTGGGTCTGTATCGAATTCTAGTTCTGAAGCCAAGCTACATCAGACATCTGTACTAGATAGTATCTTGCAGGGAGAATTGCCCTGTGAACTGGAGAAATCTAATCCTACATACAATATATTGGCATTATTGCGGGTGCTTGAAGGTTTGAACCAACTTGCACCTCGTTTGAGGGCCCAAGTGGTTACTGATAGCTTTGCAGAGGGAAAAATTTTGGATTTAGATGAGCTAAGTGTTACCAGCGGTGCTAGGGTTCCTACAGAGGAATTCATAAGCAGCAAACTTACTCCAAAATTAGCTAGGCAAATACAAGATGCCCTTGCCTTATGCAGTGGGAGTCTTCCATCGTGGTGTTACCAGTTATCTAAAGCGTGCCCTTTTTTGTTTCCTTTTGAGACCCGGCGACAGTATTTTTATTCAACTGCCTTTGGGTTATCTCGTGCATTGTATCGCCTTCAGCAGCAACAGGGTGCTGATGGTCATGGATCAACAAATGAAAGAGAGGTCAGGGTTGGGAGATTGCAGCGTCAAAAGGTTCGTGTCTCTCGAAATCGCATTTTGGATTCTGCTGCTAAAGTGATGGAGTTGTATTCTAGTCAAAAGGCTGTACTTGAAGTAGAATATTTTGGTGAAGTTGGCACCGGTCTGGGTCCCACTCTGGAGTTCTACACACTTCTCAGTCATGACTTACAAAAAGTTGTACTTCAAATGTGGAGATCAGGTTCTTCAGAGAAATATCAAATGAAAATTGATGAAGATGAAAAGAAAATGAAAAGTAGTGAAGGTTCTTTTGTTGGAGATGGAGAACTTGTTCAAGCTCCTCTTGGGCTGTTTCCTCGACCTTGGCCTGCAAATGCTGATGCATCAGAGGATACCCAATTTTTTAAAGTGATTGAATATTTCCGACTATTAGGCCGTGTAATGGCTAAAGCTCTTCAAGATGGACGCCTATTGGATTTACCATTGTCAGTGGCATTTTATAAGCTTGTTCTTGGTCAAGTAAGTTATGAAATGTTGATGTCTTATCTGATTTGATGTGCATCTTAATGTTGATTTTTAGTCTGTATATATTTAGCCTTTGATATATTGCAGGAGCTTGATTTGCATGACATTCTTTTCATTGATGCTGAGCTTGGGAAAACTTTGCAAGAGTTAAATGCCCTTGTTTGCCGAAAACATTATATACAATCTATTGGTGGTAGCTACACTGACACCTTTGCTAATTTGCATTTTCGTGGGGCCCCAATAGAAGATCTCTGCTTGGACTTCACACTTCCTGGTTATCCAGAGTACATCTTGAAACCTGGAGATGAAATTGTATGTATTAAGTCTGTTTCTATTACCTGGTTTTTGTTTTGGTTCTGATTCTGTCTGTTATGAAAATTGCTTTGAACTTACTGTCAAACTTTTAGGTTGACATCAATAATCTAGAGGAGTACATATCCATGGTGGTTGAGGCAACTGTTAAGACCGGAATCATGCGTCAAATGGAAGCATTTAGAGCAGGGTTCAATCAGGTTATATGCTGTCTCAATTAATTCATGTAACTTTTGTCTTTGACTGTGCACCTTGTTTGGTGATGCTGTGTAAGCTCTTATCTAAAATGTCATGTATTTTTTAACTGTGATTAGAAAGTTCTGTAATATCATTGTTGTCTGTCTTTTACTTACACCATTGTCCATTCTTTTTGGTGTTCCTTTTCTTGTTTCTCTCAAACAATTTTATTGAAAAGTAAGCTTGACTGGGGTTTAATTTGATAATATTGAGCTTGGATTCTTCAGCTTTTAGATTCTTAAGGGGCATTGTTTTTTCTACTAAAAATTAATACTTTTGTGAACTGCATATATAGCTTGAATATCGGATGTATCAATTAAGAAATTACAAAATGTTTGTTTTTTCCTTTTACTTAGGTTTGCTACCAACCTCGTATTCCCCTTCCCCTGGCCCCTGCACATCAAGAATGGAAGATATAAAATACACGTTTTTTTTTTTTAATTTTATTTTATTATTATTGATGTCAAATATTCAGTTATTTAATGTCAAAATTTTACAAGTGAAATAAGCTACTGGCCGTGGAAGAGATGGGCTGGTCTGGGCAATAGTTGGAACTTGGAAAAACTAGTTTGATGATTTGTTCATTTGCTTGAGTCCAAAAACTAAACATTTGTCACTTGCCCACTTGTTCTTGTCAATTCAGGTTTTTGACATCTCATCTTTACAAATTTTTTCTCCCCAAGAACTGGATTACTTGCTTTGTGGCCGGAGAGAATTGTGGAAGGTATTCTTTTTTGTGCAGAAGTATCACTGCTGCTTACAACAATATTTTAAATGTTACCATGGATAATGTAATTATAAATTTATTTTTCTCTTTTCTGCAGACTGAGACACTAGCTGATCATATAAAATTTGACCATGGTTATAATGCCAAGAGCCCTGCCATAGTTAATGTATGGTTCTTTTCCCCATAGAAGGACTTGGAAATTTAGGCTTGCTATATTTGATGCTGAACCTCTATGATGCTATTTTCAGTTGCTTGGAATTATGGGAGAATTCACACCAGAGCAACAGCGTGCCTTCTGTCAATTTGTTACTGGTGCACCTAGGTTGCCTCCTGGTGGACTGGCAGTTCTAAATCCAAAATTAACGATAGTGAGGAAGGTAGTGAAAAAATATTTTTGATGCAACCTGTGTTATTCATTCATGCCTTCACGCAATTTTGCACTTGATATCTTGAATGTTAAAGTGTCTTTTTTTTGGGGGGGAGGTGGGGTGGGGGGTGGTGGTGGATTTCCTTTCTGTTCTATTTGAACTTTGGTAGCATGATGTGTCTGGATTTGCTGCCTGACATACATTGCTCTACTTTTCCTTTTTACCTCTTGAAAGGGGGTTTACAAAATGCAAAGTTAGCAAGTGATTATATTTACCTGTCTGGGTGCAGCTTTCGTCAAGTGCAGCTAATGCTTCATCTAATGGGAACGGGCCTTCAGAATTAGCGGATGATGACTTGCCAAGTGTGATGACGTGTGCAAATTACCTGAAGCTTCCTCCTTATTCTACCAAGGTAGAATACTGCAAAACATTGTTGGTAATATGATCATGCATGTCAACGTGTCTTTTGGTATTGATATTTGATTTCCATTTTAAAACAGGAAATTATGTACAAGAAGCTACTCTATGCAATCAGTGAAGGCCAGGGATCCTTTGATTTATCATGAGTTTCTGGAACTAACCAACCCGGCCCTGTATGTTAATATGATGATGAATCAGAGTTTACTCTTGAGACTTGATTATTTTTTGGTTATATGTACTTTCCTCCCTGCTTCTCAAATAATGGCCTCGCTCGGGTCGAACATCAAAAGTGGTGACATGGTTCTGGTGAGTTTACCATTGTTGTGAAACCTCACTATGATTCTTGACCCTACTAGACCATTGTTGTGAGCTTACCAAGAGCCTCTTATTATTTTCATTTTCATTTGTTGGTAAACTAATTAATATGATTTCTTTGATTACTGGCAGTTGAATCGGATCGCCTCCTTCTAAAGGTGTAAAGGAATTTGCGGAGCTCGATTTAGCTGTTACAACATGTAAATAGAATAGGAATGTTGAGTAATTCCCTCCCCCTCTAAATTTTTCATCATTCTGTTTTCAACTCAAATTATTGGCAGTTAGTTATTACACATGTATGGAAGATGGTAAAAGGCATAGAAATAATATCAAATACTATGCTTTATTATTTCATGTTAGATCTGTTACGAGCTTTTGTTGAGGTAAAATGTGGATCATTCTATGCTGATGCTATTTGCTATGATTGCCCCAAAATGAGGCGCTCTATAGCATAAATAAGTGCTGTTTGGGTTGCCGATTGGTTGGTCGCTAATGTACTTTTGCTGAAGCATCTCTTTTGTTACTCCGTTGAAAATGCATTGAAATTCCCGTTACCAAGGTTTCCATGGGAATTCAAACATTCCCTAAATTTCATGTACTAGCAAGGGCTATCTAAACTGTAATAGCGCCAATTCTAATGCACTTTAAAGTTTCCCCAAGTCATTAGAGTATTTTCTTTTTAATGTGTTGAAACGGTTCAAATAGACTTTTTATATGGAATTTAGCAAATTAAAAGAAAATGGTCCTGTATTAGTATGACAATTAAGAGAAATTCAAATATCTAGCTATGGTACGACACAATAAATCTTTGGTAGTAGCTCCGATCAAAGTCAAGGACGAGTGCCATTCGATATCTATTCCTTTTTTTGGAAAATATGTAAAAAATTATATTAACCAAAAGAATAATTACAAATACTCAGGACAACCTTGGCTATACAAAACATCCACAGACGAAAAGTAAAAATACATTTGTTAATACAAGTGAGTCAAATGAGCATATCTAATGGTCATAAATTTAATTTTTTCCACTAGATCGGACACCACGAACGAATACTGATCAAACAGGATGTTGTTTCGGTAACTCCAAATGCAAAAGACAGTAGTCGCTAAGATACCTGAATTTTTCATGCAAACCCGAATCTGTCCTGTAATGAACCAAGCTGTTCAGCACACCACAAAGGGAGATGTTCTTCCTGGGAAAATTTGTCCAGTCTCTAATGATCGTCCAGACTCTAAGAATTACTCTGCATTGAAGAACAGATGATCACAGGATTCCTCATTCGATATCTATTCCTTGAATCGAGGATGCCGTGCATGTTGATCTGAAAAGGACGTCCCCAGTCTATGACACAGTTCAGGGATCAACCATACTACCAATTCCATGTTTGGTGTAAATGGTAGCACTCTATCTCGAGAATCAATAATTCTATGCTACTTTGAGTTGAGTACCCGACTACCTGTCGTAGTCGTGATTGTGAAAAACAACTCCCATACCCATAACTGTCAGTGAGTTGCTGCAATATGGATATTAGTTTTGAATCTATTAATAATTTTTTTTATTAGTTTTGTAAAATAAAAAGACTTTTATTTTTGACAAATGTCATATATATTGTGAAATAAGTTTGATATATAACTCTTATTTAAAGTAAATTTTTTCTTAAAAATTACTTTAGGTATCATTCATTGTTGGATTGGCGGCCCTGCCCGTTGTCAAAGAACATCGTTATCGACTGCTGGGGAAGCAACCCCGTTAGAGAAGCAACTCCCATTGTACGTGCGTACGGACAATTGCTATTTGCTAGGGAGACACAACAATTGCTTCATAAAGCAACATTGCTATCCATAATAAATTGAATTAAAAAAACAAAAAAATGAATATTATAATGTTATTTTTATGTAACTTTGGACTTTTAGTACTTATTATAATGTATTTTTTAAATAAAAGATGCATTCCTAGCCGTTAAAATAGAGTGCAAACGGATATATTTGTAGTCGTTAGAAATTGTGTTGTTAGAAGTAACGGATATATTTTTGCAATATAAATATAGTGCAAAGTAATTTTTTTTATCCAATCAAAACCTCTAAAATTCGTCTCATTTTATTCTAATTTTTTTTACAATTTTTACTTTGATTTGTTTTCATTCAAATCCAAACCAAAATTCCTTTAATATGAATATGCGGTTTAATTTCATATCAAATACTCAAGTTCCCACAAATTAAAATTTGTAAAATTTCTCAAATTTACCAACCCCACATAATAATCCAAATTCAGATATGACAAATTTTCAAGATCATACACTCTCATTTCATCTATATCATTTATTTTATATATCAATCACCACCAATTAACCCTTACATAGATCAAGGGTCTTCAATAGATACTAGTAAGAATAATGTAATAAAAGAGAATATGACACACCATTCGACTTCAAGTCATAATCCCAAATTCTACTATTTTAGTGTTGTAGGTTCAAACAATGACATCAATGTGATCAACAAATCTCCTATGTTTAAGGATGTTATAGAAGGGGAAGTTCCTGCAATACAATTTGTAGTGAATGGGAATCCAATATAACACGGGGTACTTTCTAACATATGATATTTATCTAAATTATCTAACATATGATATTTATCTAAATTAGGCAATGCTTGTGAAGACCATCCCAACTCTCAAAGCCACAAGGTCATAAAAGAAAATGGTTTGCTCAACATCAAGAAGCAACAAGAAAGGATGTCGAGCGCAAATTTGGAGTGCTTCAATCTTGGTTCGCAATTGTATGTGGTCCTATGCATGGTTGGAGCATGGACACAATCAAACATATATTATACGTGTGCATCATATTATATAACATGATTGTGCAAGATAAACTACACATATAATGTGAATTTTGACCACCATTATGAACATCCAACTAATGAAGTGCTGACAACTGATTGGTCATCATCCAACCCTTGAATCATATTTGCTTAGGAGAAGAGAAGTCCATGATTTGAGACATTATCACTAATTTCAAGCGAACCTTGTGAAACATATTTGAGAATGTTTTGGATGTAATAATTAACAAAATTAGTTATTGATTTAATTATGTAACTTTTATTATTTTAATTAGTGTCTTTTATGTTGTGCTATTTGTGTGAAGTTAGCGACTTTCATCATTTTAAATAAAAATTATTTTTTATTATGTTTATATTTATATTTGATTTTTAAATTTTAAATTTTTTAACATCCACAAAAAATATTTAACATAATAATCCATAATATTTTTCTTAATTTTAAAAGTTTAATTAATTTACAAATAGTATTATTATAAATTAATAAGAAATTATTAATAAAATACAATGATAATTTTTTTTGGAAGGACCCATGGAAGCAACAAAAGAGAATTGCTTCATTGTAGAGATTTAGTGCATAGAGTAGCTTGTATTTTGAAAAGTAAAAATAAATGATATGTACCACATATCTTATTTGAAGCAACCATTGTGAGTTACTACAACGTGGATGCTCTTATTGAGCAACTTAACAAGTAGTTAAAGGTATAGGAAAATGTTTAGAATGAATTTTTATATATTTCTGTCATTGGGTTACAGTAGTATAAATATACAATTTGATAACTTAAATTGGAAAGAGTCACGAGAACAAACTCCACCAATTTAGCACTAATGGATAGCCTAAATAAAGGGAAGGCAGATATGCAAAATCTGTAAAATAAAAACTAATTATTATAATTGATATCCTCCCGCAAGTTGGACGATCTGGAAGAGAGACGCAATTTGGACAGTAATGAATCAAATCGAGGGCGGAGCAGAGGCTTTGTGAGTATATCAGTAAGCTGATCATCAGTAGACACAAAGGACACCCGAAACTTGCCTTTTTGAACATTTTCACGAACAAAATGATAGGCTAAAGCTATATGTTTCATCTGAGAGTGGAAAATAGGATTAGCGTTGAGAGATGTGGCACCAAGATTGTCACAATAGATAACCGGATTGGCTGTGGGCATGTGACCAAGTTCAATGAACAAGGATAGGACCCATAGAAGCTCACTGGCCGTGTCAGCCAAGGCTTTGTATTCTGCTTCGGTTGAGGAACGAGCAACAGAGCGTTGTTTCCGAGAGCTCCAAGAGATGGGAGTGTTACCGAGATACAACAAGTAACCAGTGGTGGAGATATAATCATCCTTATCACCCGCCCAATCTGCATCTGAGTAAGCATGAAGGTTTAGCGGAGCAGTTGCCGAGATGAAAATGCCTTTGTTGCAAGAGCCCGCCAAATAACGAAGCACCCGTTTGAGGGCAGACCAATGCGCCGTTCTGGGGTGGTGCATGAACTGTGCAAGTTTGTTAGTGCTAAAGGCGATGTCCGAGCGAGTAATACTTAAGTATTGAAGACTACCCACTAGTGTGCGATACTCAGTTGGGGAAGGTAGGAGATCACCGAAATCCGTGAGTAATGGAGCACTGGCAGACAAGGGAGTGGATGCGGATTTGGTGTTAGCCATGCCTGATTTATGGAGCAGATCAGTGATGTATTTCCTTTGCGAAAGAAACAATCCTGTAGCGGAAGGAATTATTTCGACGCCCAAGAAGTAGGTAAGACTGTCAAGGTCTTTCAGCGAAAACCGAGCAGCAAGGGTGGAAATAAGGTTGGACAGCTCGGTAGAGGAACTCCCAGTGACAATGATATCATCAACATATACTAACAAATATAATGTGGAACCTGATTTTTGGTAGATGAAGAGAGAGGCATCTGCAGTGGAATTGACAAAGCCAAGAGAAAGGAGAAACGTGCGAAGCTCCGTATACCAGGCGCGGGGTGCTTGCTTTAGCCCATAGAGTGCCTTTTTGAGGCGGCAAACATGATCAGGGAAACTTTTGTCGACAAAACCAGGGGGCTGGAGCATGAATACGTCCTCTTTGAGCATCCCTTGAAGAAACGCATTGTTGACATCAAGTTGGCGGATGGACCATCCTTGATGAACTGCAAGT
>PYAF01004289.1:263499-290497 GCA_007407185.1 Glycine tomentella | reverse complement strand
TGATCAACAAACATGCAATAGTAGCGAAGACCATCAATTGATAAAACAGGGGAAGTCCATACATCAGAGAAAATTATTTCCAAAGGATAAGATGATTTAAGAGTGGATTCATGGAAAGGAAGTTTATGACTTTTGCTAATTTGACATGAGTTACAATCTGATTGCTGGAATTTATTTGAGCCTAAAGAAAAATGCTGCTCAATAAATGTGAAGATAGAAGAGGAGGGATGCCCAAGTCTATGGTGCCATGAAGCAGAGGAGTCTGTGCGGACAAAGTGGACGGACGGGGAGTGCGCTGGCCAGAGATAGAGTCCATCCACACATGAGCCTTTATGGGTTATTTGACCTGTCTGCAAGTTCTTTACATGAAAAGAGTTTGGTAAGAAAACAATAGCAGAGTTAGTTTGTTTGGTAAGTTGAGAGACAGAAAGGATTTTCTGTTGCATGGAAGGAACACACAAAGTATTGGAGAGGGATAAATCATTAAGTAAAAGTGTTCCAGAATGAGAGATGTGTAAACCTGAACCGTTACCCATAAACAATGAGTCTGGACCCGTGTACGGATGATGAAGCGCTAGATTGTTAAGATCAGTGGTGCCGTGATGCGTCGCTCCACTGTCAACCAGAAAATTAGGTTGAGATGTGCCAGCAGTTGCAGTATGGACCTGAACCTGTCTAGGGTTAGCAAAGGAGGAACGAGGAGGCGGCGGGACACTAGGGTGCTGTTGCTTGAAGGTGTGACATTGAGACAGAACATGACCCTTGACATTGCACCACTGACAGCGACCAAGAAACGGTTTGCGATTGCTAGTGCGTGAAGTTGATGATGCAGAAAATTGCCCAGACCGAGTTTTGTCAGAATGGTTGGGTCGAGCCTGTGCATTCAAGGCTGTCATGGGAGCAGGAACCTGCCGTTGAGCAGCAACAAGGGAGAGTTCTTGAATGAGAAGCTTTTCGAGGAGGTCATAAAAAAGAATGGCAGTGTCCCTTGCATTGACACCGTCAATGACAGCTCTATAGCCATCGTCGAGGCCACGCAAGACATGGTCAGTCATGTCTTCAATGGAGACAGGAGAGCCAAGTGAGGCAAGGAGATCTGCAGTTTGCTTCAGAGAGTGCATGTAGTTGTGATGGATTGAGTACCTTTGGACGCCGTGTGGAGACGCTCCCTTAACTGCTTGAGGTGGCTGCGGGATGCCTTGGCATAGGTGCGCTGGAGAAGAGTCCAGAGATCATGTGATGTCTTTGTTTGAGACACGAGGGATGCCACTTCAGGGGAGAGTGTGGTGAGGAGAGCACCGTATATAAGACGGTCCTGTCGACGCCAGGTTTGATAAGCAGGATTCGGAGTTGTCACCAGAGGTTCAAGGGTGGTGGAGATCGTCATCGCCGGCGCAAGAAAGGATCCATTAGGATATTTGAGAAGATCATAGCCATCGAGGAGAGCTTCAACTTGAAGTTTCCAGGTGAGGTAATTGGAGGGGAGAAGCTTGGTGACACTGCTGAGGGTGATGCAAGTGAAGGGTTTTGATGGCTCATGAGGGTTGCTAATAGATGTAGAGTTGTCGTTGGCCATGGGAGGCAAAAAAAAGGAGAAGAAGGAGCGGCGTCCTGTGTTGGAAAAAAAAAAGGAAGAGGAGGATCGTGTATTAGTCTGATACTATATAGGAAAATGTTTAGAATGAATTTTTATATATTTCTGTCATTGGGTTACAATAGTATAAATATACAATTTGATAACTTAAATTGGAAAGAGTCACGGGAACAAACTCCACCAATTTAGCACTAACGGATAGCCTAAATAAAGGGAAGGCAAATATGCAAAATCTGTAAAATAAAAACTAATTATTATAATTGATAAAAGGAACATGATGTCACGATCAACTCAAGAGTAAAACAACTAAAGTTTAAGTTTATGCCTAAAAAAATATTTTTTATTTAGTTTTTATAAAATGAAAAAGAATTCATTTTGACAAAAATATCATATATATATATATATATATATATATATATATATTAAAACAGGTTCTCTTTTTTTATTTAAAGTAAAAAAAATTCTTAAAACTTTAGGTGTCATTCGTTATTAGACCCCGACCTTGATGTTGTGCGAACAACAACACATCGGTTGATTTTTAAGTGGAAAGAAATTAGTGGACTTCTAAGAAAGAACCCAAAGGGTAATACAAACTACCCGAAATTCTCATTCAATCGTACAACCGAGGAACTTTAAGGTGCAGTGTTAGTTAATACTAATGAAGAGTGTGTGGTTAGGATTTTTCTTTGAAAAGATTTGTCATGTGTTAACAGAGTTTATAACTTTTTTTGTTTTGTCAATAAATGGAATAATTAATGAGCTCTTTTGAATTCCTATGCCTGAAGTGCTTTATTAAAATGAACCAAGAAGGATGGCACGTTGAAGGCGATCAAATATGAAACTAAATTGAACTCTTGTAATAGCTGTTCTACATTCTTTTTCAATGTAAACAGAACAGACAAAATGTTTCTTGTTAAGTAAAAGATACCGATTTCAGGTATCATGTGCTGCTACAAAACAAAAGCTAACTAAAATTTGAGCTTATGGACTCTCCACCACTACTCCAATCAAATCACTGACGTGGGCACCCAACTCTACTTGACCTAGTGGCAGGTTTCTAGGATTCATTCACACCTCACTTGGATTGCAAGTGCCTTGGTCACATTTGGGCAAGCATCTTGGCCCTTAGTGAAGGCGTCCTTGTCAATTGGAACCAAACAAGATTCTTTTCCAAGGCATTGCTGCACAAAAAAATGACAGGAAAAAGAAAAAAAAGTTCATAGCATAATAAATATAAAAGAGTTATTTGGTATTTGCTTGATTATAAATAATAAAAATTTCATATTTCTATTTCAAATATAAACAAATATCATCACGTATATTTTATTTAATAAGATTATCTCTAAAATATCTTTTATTAATGAAATTTTTTTTATACTTAATAAGATTTTTATAATGAAAAATGATATAATATAATAAAATTAATTATTTTTTAAATAAATACGAAGTATGAATTTTTTGTTTATAATGAAGAAGGGAGAAAATATTTAATAATGAGAGCTCTACCTTCTCCACAATCTGCTTGATGGCAGGTGCATTACATTTGCCTAAAGCATAGGCTCCACATACACCCGCAGGATCACCAAAGCTTGCAAACTCCACAGCCTTAATGGTTTTGTGGTGTGGACATTTGAGTGAAGCTGATGGCACCAGATCATTCACAACAGCATGGAACTTCTCGCTCTTAACTGCCCATGACTTGACATTGGGGGGGTGATTCTCTGTGACGAAACTGCATATTGTATCTCTGTTAACAGTTAGGATTTCAACCTTTTCTGGATTAGCTATCTCTTCCTCAAATACAACAAGCAAGTTGTCTTTTGGATTCAAGTAAGTTCTTGGGATGTGGTACCTGAAAGAAAATAAAGAATAACTTGAGTTAGTTTTTCTTGGTCAAACAACTTTTTTTTATCACAAATATTAATTAGTTTTTATTAGTAGGAGGAGATGGAGAATTCATGATCTTTCCCTCCTTTCCTTTTTTTTTTTTTTTTAACCATCCACTTTTGAGTGATGATTTACTTACTCTGATTGAGTAGGATGTCCAAGAGGAGAGAGGTAACTCATCCAGTGACGACCAATGCTTTTACCATTGATCCAAACCATTCCCTTCCCCATACCAGTCATCCTGATGGCAACAGGATCCGTTCCCTCTGGGGTTGCAAAATTTGTCTGCAAAATGAATGAATGAATACAAACATGTTTGATTTGATTGAATCCCCTTAAAAATAAAAATAACAACAACAACAACAACTTGCACAATAAGTTACCATTACCTTGTACCAGGAGACAGCCGGTCCAGGTCCCTTGGTTTCTTTCCATTGTACTTTCTTTGATCCCTCTTCAGTGAAAATGCCAAGCTCCTCACCTTTGATACCAACCTGCAAATTGGCACCAATTCAGTTATACTTATACATACAATCTCACAGTGATTAATTAATTAATTAATACCTCATGACCCCAGCCATTAGAAGTGAGATCAATTTTTCCAGAGTTGAGACCAAGGATGAATATAGACTTGGGTCCAGCGAACCTGTGTTCCATGTATGCTCCACTGTCCTGTATATTAAAGGGGACACAAATACAATAAAAGAATGGTTCCTTGAAACAAACAAGTGCTGAAAATATAGGAGAAGGAAAAAAGTTGAGCCAGCTCTTACGGGGAGTCCCACAGTGGAAGCCAAGATAGCTATTTGGTTAACTCCAACCTTCAAGGTTACAGGTTTCTGGAATTCAAAACCTTTTTCTTCATGGCTACCATGATTTGATCCTTTATTAAAACCACCAAGACATTTAATTAGCCAAATATTAACACCCACTTTAGTTTCTCATAGAGAATATATATATATATATATATATATATATATATATATATATAGTACTTTGCCATGCATGTATGAAATTGAATAATCCAAATACATTGATTGGACTTGATCCACTTCCTCTATGAATTTCTGTGTTCTTACCAATGAATTCTCCATTTACAAAGGCAAGCAATGAATGACCAAGACTCATAATACGGAGAATGGTAGATATATCTTTCTTCTTTGGCAAGTCTTCTGGACCCAGTTCCACGCTGCAGTAAATATATATATATATATATATATATATATATATATATATATATATATATATAAAGTCTCATATAGCAGTTGCATGCATAAAGAGAATAATGAAATATATATCCTCAGTTGTTGACAAGAACATGAACATGAACTCACCTGGTGGTGTACCATGCATAGTCGCTGGTGTCTTTAAGCAAGCTATAAAGCTCTATAGGATTCTTTTCATCGGTTGGAATTTGCTTGGTGGTTGGAATGTTCTCAGAATACACCTCCCACTTATGATCGTTTGCTGCCATTGACCTCTTGAAGTTCCTTGAACTATGTTGTGAAGCAATCTGCAGATTGAGGAGGCAATGCAAAAATCAATCAAAATGGTCAGCTACAGAGCCAAGCACGAGAACTATGAAACACAGACACCTGTCTTGTTTGTGGTGTCCAACACGTTGCTGACACCGTCACACCCCAACACTTGTACTGATACTTCTTATTAGGTGTCTAATGTAAAAGTTATTTTTGTTGGTTTGAATACTTCAGTCACTTTTACACAACTCATACATTTGAAAAAACATAAAAAATTTGTTTAAAAAGATGAATATACCATCAATTTAGATATTTTGTTGTATGCTACTTATATTTCATTTCATTAGAGTCTGTATGTGTGTGTATAGAGTGTCTCATTGTCCTAGATTTTAGACATTAGCCGTGTCAAAGTAGCAGTGTGAGAGTGCATGCTTCATGAGAATTCTCTACTTGTAAAAAGCAAGGCAAGGGTTAAAAAAGAAAGTTACTTACAAATTGAGTGTTGAAGACAACGGTCTTGCAGTCAGGAAGGATGCTAATGGAACGTGGTGGCATATAGTAGTCCGTACCTCTGAAACTTATGGTTGTTGGTGCTTTGGTGTGGTTGTTGGTGATGAAAGCAGCACATAAATTACTTCCTGGCTTCTCAAAAACTATAACCTGCGTAATTTAAACTTGCAGCATGGGTTAAACGTTCTTGTGGGAATGTGAATTTTGAGAATTGGCTGTGTTGTGCCAGATCAATGCTTATTACCTCGTGATGTTGGCTCATTTTTGTGACGGTAGACGCACCATTAAACAGGGCCCTCTTGCATAGGCTCAATGCCCTGTGCACATCCCTCAGGTGACTCCATTTTGGTTCTCTCTGCAAACCGTACTCATCAAGAGGGGCTTCATCGTAATATCGGGTTGTAGTGAAGGCAGAGCTTGTTCTACCAAAATTTGTTCCACCATGGTACTACACCAGTTTCAGATTGAGTTTATTTAGTAAGAAAATAATGTCCATAAGTTAATTTCTTCATAAAAAAAGTATATTTATTACCATATAATAGTTCACCAAAGATCCATTCTTAGAGAAGAAGCGAGCAACTGAGAAGGCAATGTCTTCTGCTGATCTTTGGGATGGTGGATCTCCAAACACTCTGTACCTGTAGTTGCAAATACCAACAAATTAGTGGAGTAATCCAAAATTAGAACATTATCTTAAATACTTGACAAAAATAAGTGACCGCTATTTTTTTTTTTTTTTTGACATGAAGATCAAATGACTTAAGTTTTACTTAAGTCCGGTTTACTAAGATAAAATATGAGTCATTGCATCTTCATTCGAGGGTACGTTCTAATTTACTAATTGCATGAATACATAAAAAAAAAAAGACTAAAAAATTGATCACTAGCCAACGAATATATATACTTACTGAGCAGTCCAGTTTTCAGTCCATAGGGAAGGCTTGTAAGGTTTGTTGGGGCCTGAAAAGGTATCACCACAGTGTCTTCCATTGCATGCATTAATCTGCCAAATGAAGTAGGCATGCATGGTCAGGTCAAAGATAACACGTACGTACACATGCATTATTTAATTTATATCGATGATCACTGGAATTGAAGGAAAATTAATTATGTCAAACAATTAATTTTCATGAACTTACCACTGGATCAGGAGCATCTGTCTGCTTGCACATGATCCATGGAACTCCAACATCCAGTGATACTGCCATTTTTGCGGCCCATTGGACATAATTATCTCCTTCCTCTCTAAAAGCACGTTGGATATGGTTGTACTCATTCTCAATCTGCAGCACGTACGAAAACAAAATGTTGTGAGCACTAGTTTGCTTATACTGTATATTGAGCAACTTGCAGAAATTAATTAAAATAGACTTGGGAGAATTAGGATCGTGTGGAAAATCAGAACCTGTGCCAAGATGATAGGGCCTCCTTGGGGAGCAAAGAGCTTCGCGTCTTTCAACGTTTTTATAACAGTTGATACATATTTTTTCATGTACTTCTGCAAATTATAAATTATTTTAATTAGTAATCTTGAATTTCCAGAAACTAGAAGCAGCTTGGGAGTTATATATATATATATATATATATATATATATATATATATATATATATATATGGAGACCGATCAGAACACGGTTGATTACCTTAAAGGGTTCATTGTTAGAGCGGAATATGATTTCAGGGACCTCTCTTAGCCAATATGGAAGTCCTCTGATGTATTAACATTGAAGGAAAAATATTATCAAATCAGAGATAAATAGAGTGAGTACACTTTCTTAATTGAGTATAAGAAATTTTGCACTTTTAATTAATAATTAAAAAGTGTATATGTGTTCATGAACAGTATTCGGTGTTAATTTGTTGTTTCTTTTAACGTAGTTAGCAACATACATTTTAGAAATAAAATAATAATTAAAAGGGCATACCCGTGATTCCATTCAGCTTGGATGAAAGGCCCAACCCTGAGGGTTACATACATTCCTTTCTTTTGAACAAGCTTCATGAACTTTATGTAATCATACTGCGGTTCAATTGAGTACTGCAAAATGGAGCAAATTAATCACCAATTAGTCAAGCTAGGACATTCATTAACCTTGGAATGATATCAAACTTTACATGCATGCATGCAGCATGCATGTGGTAGGTACTTCCGCTGATTCCCGAATTAATTTACCTTGCCTTTCTCAGGTTCATGAATGTTCCAGAACACGTAAGTTTGGACCACGTTTATGCCTCCATATCTTGCTTTGTCAAGAATGTCTGCCCACGTCTGAAAACACAACAAAACAGTGAGCTGAAGGTCTATTTTATCTAAAATTAATTAGTTAGTAGTATATATTATTATGAATCCATCTAACAAGTGTCTTGAGAATATTAATTAGTATATATATGATGGTCAGGGATAATCACATATTCGGGATCTCAATCAATTTTCACATAACAAAAAGTTGAATTTTTAATGTACAACAGAGAATTAATAAAATTCGACTCCATGTATGTTACATTGAGAATAGATAATATAATAATTTCTTGTGAAATGATATGATGTTACTTGATGAAGAAGGTATGTACCTCAGGGGTGCTTCGTGGGTAATGGATGGAACCGGAGAAGAGAAGTTCCCGTCTTCCATTGATAATGAGTGACCTGCCATCATAAGTAACAGTCTTCTTCTCTCCGCCGTCATCGTCGCTGTCAGAAGTCTTCTTCTTCTTGTCTTCATGGGCGCTGGTGGCAGCAATGACCAATGAAACTGTGATGGTAATCAAAAGAACTTTGAGAATTGACATGTTAATTGAGATAATTGTATGTGCAACAATGGAGAGAAAATGAAAAGGTGAAGTGTGGTTTGATCCAAAAGACCCTCCTTCTTAGATGCAAGAGTTGCTCAGAAATTGTTTCCGCAAACACTAACGTAGGGAAAACAGGTAACACATGTGTATTTAATTAAGGTCTCAGAGAAAACCTCGGTTTCCCGTTTTGGAATTCTGTTAGGAATCATTGGTCATGGTTAATATTCGTCCTAGGCCTATCTATATTTTGGTTTCTCCTTCTTTCACTGCCAGCTTCATAACGTAGTTTAGTTTTTCATTGCCGTGTTGGCTATAATGTTGGGGACATATATACATATTACATAATATCTTATTCCTATCTCTCTTCCACGGCCACACTATATATAGTTTGAATGAATGTCTTGTCTTCAGCCATAGAAGTTGTTCAATTAATTGTTCCTGGTCGGTCCATTCCAAACTCCTGCAGTTTGATTTCAACCTGTCTTAAACTTAATTATAATGTTTTTAACGGTAGTATAAGATAAATTTAAACTATTTGGTTTAAACATTATTTTTGTTTTATTTATTTCTTGTTTTTACAGATTTATAAAAAATAATCGTGTAAAATTTTTCTTAGAAAAAGAAAAACCAAAGATAATGTAGTATGCTTGTAATTATTTATAAAAAGATAAGAAATGAAATTGAAGGATATTTTCTCTAAACCATTTTTTTTTGGTAAATAAAAAATATTAAATGTTTGTATAATATTTGGTGTGCCTCGGTTGGCAACCATGTTCAGGGGAAAAAAAAATAAAATATAGTAATTTTAATAAAAAAAATTATGAAAATACTTCGGAAGGTCTATTTTAGAGATATCTTTTGGAAAAAATGATGACCAAGTCCCTTTTAGGACTTGCTTAGAGTTTCTCCTCTCAATTTTGAGCGCATGACCATTAATTTTGCCTCAATCGGACATTCCAGTGAAAAGTTATGACCTTCCGAAATTTATATATATTATGTGATTGGCTGGAGCATGACTGAACACGTTTAGTTCAGACGTGATTGATTGCTGTATAACGGTAAATAATTTGAAAATTACAATACTTTTGTAATTTTTTTTATTAAAATTGTTATATTTTAATTTTTTTCCAGTATTTAGGTCTAAAAATAGACCAGGCCTGACGAGTCAAGTAGAAAAAAAAAATCTGACTCAATAGAACCTGGACAATTTGGCTTGACTTGATGGGCTGACAACTCAATCTCAAGAATATAGGTTCCTATTCAATCAGATTTATTTTGGTTTGATATCATTTTAATTTTATTTTTTTTATTAAATATATATCAATTTAGACAAAAAAAAAAAAAAAACGAAATCAATTTGATCCGACTGACTAACCATCGATCAGGTTGAATCACAAAATATAGAGTACATAGAATTTGAGCTAGCCCAATCCCATTAGTTTGTTATAAGTTTTTTTATGTTATCACATGTGTGCATTATTATGATCAAACATGAACCTTTCACGAATCTCGATCCATCTGTAACTTAGAAACTCATTTGATCACAAAGTTAGCCTTAGCGTGATGTTGTCATTGTTCTATATAAAAGACTTATTTGTGTAATGTGCAGCGAGTCCGTACATTCATTTTTTAGCATTTCAATCTTTTTTTTTTCTCTTCTTGACTATTTCTATGATACCAAACAGAACGTTATGAAAAGTATAAGCAACTTAAGAACCAGTATAATTGAATAGTACAACTTTTTTTTTTTTTTTAAAGAAAATGTTAACATGCCTTTGAAATATTAGTAAAAAGTTTTAAGTAGATTTTTTTTTTTTATTGTGGTGCACTTTATGTGATTTCCAATGCAATTTTATATATACCTTTTTTAAATATTTTTTTTTATTTTCCCTTAAGAATATTGGATTGTTGATTTACTTCATGTTTATTTTTTAATTTGTTGTTATTTAAATTCAAATTAAATTTAAGTTACAAGTAATTTAGTAGATAATTTAGAATTTATTATTTTCTTGTATTCTATATATACACCTCTTGTATACATACTGAATGGTTAAATAAAATTCTAGTCTTATTTTCTCTATATGGCATCAAGAGACATTTTTCAAATACAAGTTACACAACACATATATTAATGAGTTACATTATTTAGCCAAACCATGTGAATTTAACTTGATAAAATATCAAATTGTGGATTAGAGAGTTGAACAGTCAACAGAGGCCTATATGGTTAAAGCTTGACTTGTTTAATTAAAATTAGGCTTGAGTTTTTTAAAAAGTCTATTTATGGACTAAACTTGAATTTATAAAAAAATCTATTAAGTTTGATAGGTTGACTTGTTTATTTATTTAAATATAATAAAAAATTAATATATATATATTATACTTTTATATTTAATAAGTTAATAATTTTTATCATAAATAATTTTTTCTTGAAATAAAAGGCCTTTAAATAAGCTAATAAGTGAAATTAGACTTTTAAAAACATAAAATAAAACTTAAAATAAACATCTGATAGATTAATAGGTCAGATTATACCGTAGTTTTGTATTATAATAAATTAAATCTATTTATATAAAGTCTGATGACCTATTCCTAATCATAAGTGCAGTTATAACATTTTTTAGGACGTGTTTATTGTTCCATTTGCTAGGTATGCCTGTGTCTGTGCCTGTGCCTCTGCCAACCCTTAAATACGATGTGTGCTTTAAAATAAATGGAAGAAGAGCATTAAAGAAAGTCGTTTCCTAGTGGTTTGCTTTTTTGGTGTTTGGTAAGAATTGAAGACAAATGGCCAAAATATAGTGGAATCTGGAGGCTAGAAGGTGGGTGGACCTTTATCTGTGTGCACACATAGCCTAGTAATTTGGTACTTGAATAGTGTGCTGTTATTATTTTTAGATACATAAGTTCTTGAATAAAAAATAATACATAATTTCGTACCTCCGATCAGCTTCTCTTACCCAGTTTACTTATTTTGGTACGTGAAAATTTTAAAATATTTTTTTTAAGAAAACTGGTAGAACATAGACACACTACTATTCAAGAGTGTAAATAATAATATTCGTAGAATCTCAGTTATAGGATTATTTCACATATTTAAATTGTAAAATGATTGTTCAGTCATAGCTATTTATAAATCAGTACTTATGTACTAGCGTTAGGAGATTTTTTGAAGATGATTATCATTAAGTGAGATTTTAACTTAAAATATATACAAAGGAGTTACATTTGTCATACCTTAAAATATAAGTTCGAATTTGCAATTTGTTAAATATAATATTTTATATTGCTTCACTTTACTAATCACTTGAAAGGTTAGGATAATAACTAACCATGTTTGAATTGTAAGCGGAGTCAAGACATATCCAGTGGTTTAAATTAAGATAAATACAAATGCTTTCCAATCTCTTTCTCTTTTTCACGTAGTTTTCCTTTTGTCTGATAAAGAGTTGAGATGTATAATTAGGGGTAAAAATAGGTCAAATGAGTTTATGACCTAATTTGTTTATTAAAAAGTTAAATTTAAATTTTTTTAAAAAAATTTAATTAAAAAAATCATCCGATAGACTCTAAAAAAAGTTTATTAAACCTGAATAATGAATCTTTCTAAATTATAACTTATTATATTTGGTAATTTATAACTTATAAGAAAATATATCTATTATACTAATTTTTTACTTTTAATTATTTATTTTGATTTAATTAGATATTGTATATAGACTTTTAGGTCAGGTCAGACTTTTATATAGATCATATCCAGGTCTAGTTAAATTATTTTTAACATATAACAAATCAAACTTAGGTTTAATGATAGTGATACAAGCCAGGCTTAGACCTGTCAAAGTCTAGTCCGTCCTTACTTATTTTCACCCTTATCTATAACGAGAAAGAATGAGAGTATCATTACTTTAATTTTTTATAATTAATTTTCTCTGCCAAACCAATTAAATAACTAAGTAAATGACTTCATGATGTCGTGGGTTTATAAGAAATTAATCTATCTTATATTTTCTATCCTAAGAATATATATTTTGTTATCTATCCTAAGATTTGATAGGTTCCAAAAGAACGACATAAAAGAAAAAGAAACCGGTAAGTATATTGTCCTTTTTGTTATAATCTTCTCATATCACCCTTAATTTTTGTTGGAATTTCTTCATAATTAATGAAGCGGCACATTTAAGGAATTATTTTAAGGGGACTGTACCCCAGGTCCCAAGCAGTTTATTAAAATTAAAAATAGTTAGCAGGTAGTATTTGGATACAGTTCAGTGAGTTTAAGACGTGTGTAAGTTCGATGCTCTATATTTTTGTGTCTTTTAACTCTTTTGATATATTTGACGTGAAATTAAGATAAATGCACCTAAAGGATGCACTCGCTTAATTATTCTTTTAAAAAGCTCTATTCTTGTCTTGATATTTAAAAGAGTTTGAAGATTAAGTACACTAAACAAGTCTCTTAAATAAGAGAAAAAATAAATATTTGTAATCCTCCAAAGGTAGAGATACTTTGAGCAATGAGTATCATCTTAGAGAAGATAAAAAAGAGAAATATTTCAGAAAACATGTATCATTTAAAAAAAAAGTCTTAATATTTGAGAAAAAAAAATGTACTTACATAATGCATGTAAGTATGTAACAAGAATTAGGAGACATATTATAAATCATTATGATTAGATAAAACGATTGAGAGTTTCTTATATGAAGAGATAAATATTATAATAAAAGTAGAGATATTTTTACTATTGGGTCCTTCAATTTCCTTACTAACATTTAAAAGTTCTTTCATATTTCTTGATATCATTCTTCTACTTTCTCAGGCTTATTATTTTGAATTCACTATGAAAAATTTACTATTAATTTCCTACACTTCTTTATTAGATAGTTACCCAAGCACTCATGAGGCTAAGTTTTTTTGCCTGTAAATGTTCTTAGGTTGCATTTTATTCATATATGGGTGCTAACAACTAACTATCTCTAAGGAGGTTCCGTAAAGAAAACAACAAGTTAAAAGAGACTACGTCCTATTAAAAAAAAAAACAATTCTTTGAACAAATAACCCTACTTTGAAATATGAACCAAAAATTGAATATGACCTACATATCTTGGTGGTTGCATAAAATCAGGTCGTGGAAGCTTGATTTACATAGGTTTAGGTGTAGATTAGATAGTGATAAATTACTATTTTTAGTTAAATTCATTCAGTATAAAAATTCCAAGAGATATGTGCCGTGTCTTACACACACCACACGCATATATATAATTGCTTGACTTTATTACTTATGAAATTAGTTAGTCAGATTGTGTCTTTATTTACTTGTTGGTTGGGCTTAATAATCTTTGAATTGTTATGATAGTCCCTTTGCTTAATCAGTGGCAGATGAACCTGAAACTACCTGTCCACACGGTCCAGTAGTTCCGTAAAACGTCACAATTGTTGATTTGTGATCCTCCAACTAATCTCATTAGGTGGAGGGTACCACTAGCCACACTAACAACCATTGATTTCATGCAATTTAATTTGTGGGAAATTAATGTGGAATTCACATACTTAACAATAAGTAGTACCTGGTGAATGAAAAGAGTTTAGACACGGATCTGATTGAAATTTAAGCATGTTTGTCGAGTGTGATGGAGCAAGAAGGGACTAGTGCTGCTAAATTAAAGTTGCTGGTGTGATAATGTTTATGCATCATTCATTGTCACTATAGCTTGGATGATTTAATTGCACATAAATAAATGGCACTTTAAAAAGCATCCATACTCAACCATGAAAAAATATCGCTTCCTAATGAAGGAAAATTAAAGCGTGGTCCATTCTCTTTGCAGTTGTGAATATTGTGATGAGAGTTATGGCATTCTTTTACATCATCCTCACGTACACTTGTCACCATCTTCCACATGGGTTTAATGGAAGATGCACTACCCATCCCTATCCCTTTCAATGCGAAAATTTTTCATGCTCAAAATTTGAGGCTCGGAATCAGAACTTCTATTATATCAGCATGTATCTTATAACGTAATTAACCAGGCATAAGTGCATTGGTCAGATTTTTTGTTCTAGACTATATGGATCTATAATTAAAAAATAATTTTATTCAAGTTAAATAAGATTATTATAAATGTTAAATTTTTTTTTTCTCAAAATATTAAACAGATACCTGTCTAAAATTTGAACTCAAAACATTTGATAAAACTGAAAAAAATCTCATACCAATTAATTCACGTATTTAATGATACTGCATAACTCACGTTGAAGTGGAATTACTGTCACCAATGTAGTAAAGAACTCTAAAAAGAAAATTGTACTGGTAGTTAAACTTCTGGATTTAAACTTCGTGATAATATATTGTGGCATCATTAATTTTTTAGCAGTTCTCTCCTTATTTATGATAGCAATTGTTATGTTCTTCCATGCAGTGGACGGCAACATGCGTTGATTTGAGCATGGACAAAATCAATATAAGCTGATTAGCTGTATAGTAATTAATTTAAAAAACCGATACTGTTTCTCTCTGTCAAATTTTTTATGACAGGCCACCGTGATTCTTCTTAACTTGCCATAAATTGCTCATTCAATATACTGAACTATACTATTATTGGCAATGTGATGCTCCCGAGAGCTTACCTGCATGTGTCCTACACTTGTTACTGATCGACCTCCTTTTTACTATCAACGTTGAATTTGAAAGATGAGTAGAACTTTTATTTTAAATATATTTATCACCTCATTTATGTTACTGTCATTTCATGTTTGTAAAATTGACAATGCATCCGATTTTAATTGCATGATGACATGAGTGCATGAATGGTTCTTTTGCATAGTCAAATAATTAGTACCAGTAGGCTCGGTTTTCAATTTCAAGTAGCTGAAATTGGAAGTGATTCAGACGGTGAAAGTTTTAGATTTATTAAGTCCTGATCCTTTGATGATAAGAGAGAAAGAGAGACGGCTAATCAGAAATAAACATTTTCTTTGTTCACACTAAACGATGAACATTTTATAAATATTTCACATGCTATTCCTAGTTAGTTCTTTTAAGTAGCAACGATTTTTTTCCTCTTCTAACGAGAGATTCTTAACAAGTGTATCACTCCTTATAATTATTTTTTAAATTTAACCCAAAAAGTCTAATTTACTTTGTCGAAACATTATCTTTGTATCTTGCATGTATTAAATTAAACAGCTACAACTAAAAGTCATAGTAGAGTTTATTTTATTTTATTTTATTTTCATCATGCAGCAAGATCTATGAATAATGAAAAATGGCTGACATTAAATGCATCACAATTACAGCCAATAGTGGGTGTCCTCTAATCATGCTGCAAAGCAAAATCTTTATTTTATGTTAATACTACAAACTTAGATATACTTTGATAAGTGTTTTGAGTTTTTTTTTTTTTTTAAAAAAAACAAATTAAATTTATCTTATTAATCTACGTTATAAATATTTACATTACAAGTTAATTTAAGTCATCAGAATGAAAATCTAATTCTGACTGAAAAAACAAAACATTTATCTTAATAATGCTTTGTTTGTTTCTGTGAAGAACTGAAGGATGGATTAAAGAATAAAAAATGTTATGAGTCGTTTGGTAGTTTGAATATTTGTATGAAGAAAAGAGATGAAAGCTTTTCATGAATCTCACACTACTCTTGTCCGTTCATTGGACGAAAAGGCCAGAAAATGAAGCTTTTTTTATATAAAAATATAAAATATATTTTTTATTTATCTTACAAGTATCGATTAAGATGAAATTATTTTAGATAAAAAAACAGTTATATATAAGACTTGAATTTAAGATTATTCATAAAAAATAGACGATTATTAATTACTTCTATTCTTAATTATAACATCCAAATTTGAAATGAAATGATATTTATTTTTTTATTATAAGATTTAATTTATAATATTTTTCGTATTAATTATTTTAGATTAGAAATATCTCTAGTACAAAAAGAAAAAAATATATTGACAAACCATTAAAAAAGAGAAAAATATTAATGTCAAGATAACTTTAAAAAAATATATTATTATTAATTAAATTAATTATTTTCTTAATATAGACCTTATATATATTAGAATGAATGGAGTAAACTAGAACAACTTGCATCAACAGAAGTTAATTTGTGTGTCCAATTATATATATTTTAAAATAATTAAAGAAAAATATTTTTTTTTATAACTTTCCTATCAATTACTAACTTAATAAAATATCTCATTTTTTTTAACTAGTTTCCTTTTTGTTCCCTTTTACTAGTGACTTTGTTTTAAGTTGATAATGGCATAATGGTGAAGGTGAGGGGAGTTGGTGGGGGCATATTAAAATTTGGGAGCTGAAATTGTGGCATAAGCATAGCTGGCAAATACAACATGCAGGCCCAGCCCCAGTACACCAAATTCAATTTCTTTTTCCCCTTTCTCTAACACATACACTAGCTATCTCTTTTGTTTTCTTTCTTCTTCAACATAACATGTACTGCACAATTGCCTCATGAATCATTAGTCAGGGTTTTATCCTCCAATAAAACATACTATAGCAATGAGTGCGTCCAGGTTCATCAAGTGTGTCACTGTGGGTGACGGTGCCGTTGGCAAGACTTGCATGCTCATCTCCTACACCAGCAACACTTTTCCTACGGTCAGTGCTACCACTAACAAACCTTCACATTTTTCTGCGCTCTTCAACTTCTACCTTACTCGGTTTTCAGATAATAATGTCAAAATATGGCTTGTTATCAACTTTTGTCAGAATTGGGTTTACTTGTGATTTTCATAATTCTTTTCTTTTTTATTTTGTTCTTAGGGTTTTCTTGGTTCTTTTGTCCTAACCGTGTTGCTGATGCTAAGGTTTCTTCTAAATAGACTAAATGTGCGGATTTTTCCCCCCCATCAATTTCATATACCCTTCTTAGAGACGACCGTGGAATTGGGCCTGTTTGTAATGTTTTTGGTGAAAAGAGGAAAAAGAAAATGTTTTGGTTGAATCTTGGATGTTGATTTCAATTTTTAGTTGCTGTGTTTGATATGACTCCAATGGAGGTGCGATTATAATTCCACGAAGATGCGTTTTTCCTAAAATTGCTTTCTTAGGACTTTTATGACTTAGATCCTTCCTGTTTTTTGGATTGATACAATAATCTTCAAAACAGTTCCCTTTGTGCTGTTTGACTTGCAATTGACTGCGGGATGGGGATTGACTTTTGGATGTAGTAATTTTTGTGACATCTTGTGATTCATTGGCAACAGGACTACGTGCCAACTGTCTTTGACAATTTCAGTGCAAATGTAGTTGTGGATGGAAGCACTGTGAATCTTGGGTTGTGGGATACTGCTGGTAAGTATAGTTTTTCCTGGTTATCTTTCATCCTTCTTGTGTTTTGTGAGTGTTTTGTGATTGTTTTCAACTTATGGGACAGGCCAAGAAGATTACAATAGATTAAGACCCTTAAGCTATCGTGGAGCAGATGTATTCCTGCTTGCTTTCTCTCTCATAAGCAGGGCCAGCTATGAAAATGTTGCCAAGAAAGTAAGCTTGGTACTTTTTCTTTTTCTTTTGTTTTGTCCCGCTCTACTTTGGACTAATTTTTTCCCGTCATTTTCCAGTGGATTCCTGAGTTGAGGCATTATGCTCCTGGTGTTCCAATTATTCTTGTTGGAACGAAACTTGGTTAGATTCTTGTTTCTTCTCTAACTTTAGTGTAATTCAGCATGATAGAGAACATTTTTATGCTTATGTTGTGTATCTCTCTGTTTTAAAGTGGGGAAAGTTACTTGCTTCAGAAACCAAACCTCTTATTACATGTCTTGGCCTAAATTCTAGAATCTGAAGCTACTGCAGTTACTTGATGGGTTGTTATTCAGTATAGATTTTATAAGAATGACTTTCCTTCCTATATTCCAAACTTTCCTCGGGCATAACTTTAACCAGTAATTGGTCCAGATATAACAAAGTATGTCAGAAGAGCCTTAGTAATTTTTCATCTTTGTTCAATGTTTACCTCCTTTTTTAAAACCAAATGGCAAGTGTAGTGGTTGTTCTGAATGCTAGAGTGATTACTGATAAAGCTTGAGAAGTCTAGACTCTTGAAGTGTATTAGGGAGTGTTGAGATGAATGAGGAATGCAAGGACATGGTACGTAAGTCCTTGGCTTCGCTATTCATCAGAATTTCTGTTTATCTATAGCAAAAGTTCATTTGTTTTGAAAATTTTTCCATTAATAGTTTCACTTTTCACATAGTTTCCTCTGGAGTGTGTTTCCTCCTACATCCAGGGTTAGTTTAATTGTATGCTTTTGATGGTTCCATTGACCATGATAAAGCTGCCATGATTAGTTTGCTTGGGCATTTCATGACAACCAAATCTTTGTCTTGTAGATCTTCGGGATGATAAGCAGTTCTTTCAAGACCATCCTGGTGCAGTGCCTATCACCACAGCACAGGTGCTTGCTATTTGCCACTACTTCCTTTGTATATACAATTAATTGCTTTTGCGTCATTTTTTTATTTCAATGTTTTGTCTTTTAGCCTTTGTTTGTTGGTCACAATATAGGTTTATAGTCTAATTTACTGTATTTTGTGAAGGGTGAGGAACTGAGAAAGCTTATCGGTGCTCCAATTTACATCGAATGTAGTTCAAAAACGCAACAGGTACATACATGTTCTTTGAATCTTTAAAAGTTCCGAAGGTTAAAGGAAGTCATGACCTTATCGATGTTAGCCTTGTATACAGAATGTGAAGGCTGTTTTTGACGCGGCCATCAAGGTAGTTCTCCAGCCCCCAAAGCAGAAGAAAAAGAAGAGAAAGGGGCAAAAGGCCTGTTCCATTTTGTGATCTTCAGTTCTTAATATAGTAGTTTGTGGAGGATGACATGACTGTAGTCTTCACCATTCTGTATCTTATACTATTCCAACCTAGATGAAGGAATCACCATGTCCAACTGACCGCATCAAGGTTCGCTCATAAGCATCGAGCTATTTGTCTAATTGTCTCTGGCTGTAGGATCTGTACAGTCATAATTTCAATATGTTTGGTGTGCACACAATACTTGCGTTTCTGTTGGCTGTTTACCTGTTGTATTGATTATTAAATGGCCATTTCCAGCAGTGGACACGGGTTGTATTCATGTTGTAATCTAATCTAGGAAGTGCTTGCATTTGTGGCTTTGGATGTGAACTAAGTATATGTAATTAATTATGTTAGCTGCTTTTAACAGCTTGGATATATAGTTGGTTTGATTAAGGTTTCATTCTTCCATTTGTTTATTTGAGTCAGGTTGACTTAGTAAACTTAAAATCTTATGACAATTGCAACCTGAGGCTAGTAAAAACGAATTTTAAAATGGAATCTAAACTGTTAAGTAACGAAAAGAATAATATGGAGCTGTCAACAACTTCGAGTTTGCTCAGGAATATACATTATTTTGAAGGATTCACTAAACAAGACCAAATTCATCTTTCACTTGTCACAACTTTATTAGATACTCAACGTGTGGACTCTAAGAGTCGGCAAGCAAAGTGTGGATCTAATTTCTTCTTTTTGGACGTGGGTCGTCCAATGACTCGGTATCTTGTTTTGGCATTGATGCATTTCACAGGGGAAGTGGTACCTGAAGCCAAAAAGGAAGAAAGATAAAGGCTTAAATAGTCAAAGAGGTGTTGGACTTATTTTAATTTGCAAATGGTAAACTAAACTATAATTTTAATTCTTTGTTAGATTCAACATTTAACTTTGATATAATATCCCAATGAAGAATCTTTGTGGTGTGGACCGTTTTTCCATGTATGATTAGATGGACAACAGGCAGTTGCAAAATGATAGAAGGCAGGCCCCGGTTAATTATACCTCTCAATTGAAAGCAGCTAAATACTATGTAATATGGCCAACAGCTTTCACTCATTGCTCCCATATCTAAAAGTTGATAGATCCTTAGAATCTTATCTTTTACATGACGAATAGATACTGTGCCAACTTCCGTTGGTGAACGGAACTCTTGATTCTATTCAATCTCCCTTCTCCAACCCTCATTATATAGCCTGCAACCTGCTTAGTTTCTTGTAGTGTTCTAATCATTTTGGCTTTGGCTTTCCAATCCTCCTGATTTCCTCTTCTACGATTCTAAAATCACGCGAATGGCATCCAAGAGAATTCTGAAGGAGCTCAAGGACTTACAGAGAGATCCACCAACTTCATGCAGTGCAGGTAAAGGGGTTGAATGAAAGTTGTTTGTTTAATTGGGTTATCTGGCATAAGCAAAACCATGCTGCAGTGAAGTGAGTTTGTGTGTGACATGCTTGTTTTGGTGGATTTCAGGCCCTGTGGGCGAGGACATGTTCCATTGGCAAGCAACCATCATTGGTCCAAATGACAGTCCCTATGCTGGTGGTGTTTTCCTTGTGACCATCCATTTCCCTCCCGATTATCCCTTCAAACCTCCCAAGGTATACATCAAAAACTGTTAACCGCAGTCTGACACCTATTTTCTTTATTTCAACTAAACTTTCATTTACAAATGACTATGGATAAGCAAAAGAGTTTCTTTCTTTGGCATATTTGAAGGTGGAACATCTGTTTTTTAGAGCAATAAACATGCACACACACACACACACATAGATCAGCAGCTATATACTTACTTACCTGCATACATACATAGACATGCATATAGCAGCAGCAACATCATCACCTAACAAAATCATGTTTGTCTTCAGTTTTGAATTTTAGAAACTTCTATTTAATATTCATAGTATAAATAAAGCGCTGGATATAATTGATGGCTAGTATTAAAAACTAATATACAGGTAGCATTCAGGACCAAGGTGTTCCATCCCAACATTAACAGCAATGGCAATATTTGCCTGGACATACTCAAAGAACAATGGAGTCCTGCTCTCACCATATCCAAGGTCATCATGTTTTGGACCTTTCCTCATTGATGTCATTATAATTACTTTGTTTCTGTTTGTTAGAAGTGCTGAATGGTTGTAAAAAATCATGATGCAGGTGCTGCTCTCTATATGTTCTCTGCTAACGGATCCAAATCCTGATGACCCTTTGGTCCCTGAAATTGCTCATATGTGCAAGAACGACAAAGTCAAGTATGAGTCTACTGCTAGAAGCTGGACCCAGAAGTATGCCATGGGCTAAAACTCTCTTCCTTCTTGCCTCTTCCAATACACGTTTTTGAATTGTCTTTTTGCTCTTCAAAAGCCTTCCCTTTTATAGTATTATATATAAATATGACCATGAAGTTTGGGCATATTATTGAACAACTTGCATACATATGAGAATTGTTCTCAAAGGCTTTACCTTTGTGATTCGAGCTTGCTCTATATGAATAAATGCTACTCTCATTTGGAGCTTTTCTTATATTCCCATTAAAAAAGTAATTAACCAAGAAGACTAAATTATTGTCCACTTCCTTAGGTCAAGAAACTAGGGATTCCAACAACCTTGCAATTGTTTTTCACAAAACACATTTGTTTGCCATGGTAAGATTTGGATCTGGTTATTAACCCCTATACTTAATTCAAGCTTCAATGAATAAATACCCAATCAGCACGTACAGTATCATGTTATTGGTGATCTAAAACTATACTACCACTCAAGCTTGTTCCGACAAGACTCTAAGCCCTTAATTTGCATTTTGTTTTTGATTGAAATTATGGTTAACTAAATTGAATCATATAGTTTAGGGTCTAAAACAGAAGGGGGAAAAAGAAACACGCTCTGAATTATATATATCTTCAATAGTACACTTTTATGTTGGACAGAAGTAACGAATTTGTGTTTGATATTTCAAGCTTGGTGTTTGAAACCTGTCATCCGCTTGTTGATCACAAATGAGCATAATGACCAATGTAAGAGTCGTGCATGCTTTACAAATTACAAGTAAATTATTCTGCCATACTAAACTGCCAGTGCTAGTAAACATCTTAACATTACTCAATATAGTTCTCGTTGACAGTTTGACCCTTAACAGTCTTGCATTAATTACTCGTTTTGTGGAAGTAGGCTACATGGTTTTATGCTGTTTTTCGATAACCAATCATATTATGTATGGTAATTGGCTTTTACATTCACTACCATAAAAGTCATACTATACTATAGTACTATTGATAATTTATGATTAATTAATAGTGTAAAACTATTATTTTATTATTTCATGGTCATTAAATTCATTTTTAAAATATGCACATGACTTGAAACAAGGTATTTTTTTTTGCAATTCTTATATATAAGACTCAATTATTTAATTTGTCCAAATTAAGAAAAATAGTTAATTTACTTGATGATAATAAATTTGTCTTAAATTTATAATTTTTTTAAAAATTATTCTTATTATTAATACTTCTTTCTTCTAATGGTTTGATAATATATTCTCTTTCTTTTTTTAATAAAATGTATTTTTAATTTAAAAATAATTAATGTAATAAATATTATATACTGAATCTTATAAAAAATATTATTTTAAGTTTGGGTTTTATAAATAAGAATGACGATAGTATGTTTTTCTGTCACTACCAATTTTTGCCAATAGTCAAGAATCATATAGTCATTCCGCTTTACAAAAAACTATTAATTTGTTTAGGCACGTAGGTTCCTAATGTCACAGATTGAGATCGAGAACATTCTTCTTCATTATATAAAAAGAACAAAGGTAGCAATTATAGCAGAATGAGATTAATATTCTGATAGATATTTTATATTTTATACTTCATGTCCCATTTTAATAATTGCAACATGCAATATGCGCAACTTTACGAGCAAACATTATTACCACACAAATAAAATTCAAAATTAGGCATTAGTGATGCCATGTCAAGCACGCAAAGCTACAATGAAGTACGTGTCTTAATGACAGAATTTGATGGCATGCTTATGGTTGGCGTTATTTATAAAAGGAATAGGGCTTACACCATCAATATTCTTCCAGCAAATGATTCTCTTGCTTGGTTCCAAAGATGTAGTTGAGTAGGCCACAGCACCTTTCTCATCTATGACGGTAGCAAAACCATGCAGGAACTCCTACGATTGTGAGACTTGAACTGCTTTGATTTTATTTTTCATCTTCTTGTTTCTTTTCAACCTCACTAAATTTTAGTATTTTACTTTATTTTGACTCTAAAACTTTAGTTTCATCGTAATTAATTAATCATGAAACTTTACTCATTTTATAAATGGAGACATGTTGGACTTTTATTTTTCTAAATTGATTCCTAAATTTCAAACATTTTATGAAAAGAGACTCTAGACTTTAATTTTATACCACTCGATCATCAAACTTTACCTTCATTGCAAATAGTCTATTTTATTAAGTTGAGATTAAATTATTAACAGAGAAAAAAAATCTCAATTGTTTGTTTAGCTTAAATCACAATCACAATCATTCATTAATTTTTTTTTCTTTCAAAACTGATTAAAGTACACCCCTTAAATAGAAGTATCTTTAATTTATATATTGTTAGGTGTTAAATTAGTGTACTGCATAAAATATTCTAATGACTGAGAGAAGGTACATTAAGTAGAAAAGGAAAGAATAAGGATTTGATTTTAGTTTTTAAAAGGAGGGATGGAGGGCCTTGCTCATCTTTCGAATTTTGTTTCGTCCACTAATCGCTTCGGTTGGTCAAGCATCTTTTCAAAAATAGAATATTTAATCCTTTGATAAATTACTACAGATGATTTTGTAGGTTTTTTATTTTTTATTTCTTTACTTTTTAAGCAGCCTCTACATGTTTACCAAAAGAAAGTCATCCTACGACTTCAGAAAATAGTTTTGCCGTTCCAACCAACAAACTTAAACCGTTATAAACATTCGCAGACAGTTTAGACCTATTATTACTTTTACTATGGTCCACTGCCAATTCTACCAAAATTTCTCATTCCCTCTGTATTAAATTAGTGTTAAAATGTTTTTACTTGTCCTATCTTCTTTCCTTTTTTTCTTTTCCTCTTCTTGACATATCGTATTTAATTGTATGTTTAATCGATTTACGATGCTTTTCTTTTCGGTTGTTATGACAACCTAATTATCACATACAAATCGACAGAAAAATAAAAAAAGAAAAAGAAGGAAAAAGATGAAACTCCAAATACAACAAACCAAAACCATAACCGATCCATTTCTGTTGTACCTAATATATATCAGATAAGGCTGAAGATTTATCAGTTCCTATTTCTCACCAAAGAACAACAAGGCCTGACAAAGAAAACGTGGTATTGGCATGTATTGAGGTTGAAAGTTGAAAAATTATGCTTTAGACTTTGAATTTGTGGGGCCTATTATAGAATCCAGAATTTTAACGTGTTCAACTTTGATTTCATTGTCATATCAATTTCAACTAGATAAGCAACAAATAAATTAAAAATTAAACTACGTAATATGTTCAAACTAATTACATTACATTTTCATTTAGCAGACGGGATCGATCTCTTCCACTGTTAAATTCCTGTTGTTGAGCTGCTGAACCATCTGACCATTTTGGAAAAGAGAAATAGTATACAAATTTTATTTCAATCAAAGACGTGCACTCCGAGAATTCTAACGTCTAAAATTTTTCAAGCTTTGTATATAGTTTTGGATAAATAATACATATGCGATCATGACCGTGACAATGATAAAACAGATCGATTCATCTTGTGGGAATTTTACAATTTTGTTACGGAAGGTAATGTTTTAATTAACGATTTTACAATGACACTATTTATTTTAATAATTACACTTTATTTTCAATTTTCAATAAAATATTTTTTTATTAAAATAAGATATTAAGGGTTACAATTGACTAAAACTTAAAAATACAATTACTCAAAATATATTTTTTGTCTACAAAATAAAAAAAAACTGACTCAAAATATACTTTTAGCAAATATTTTTAATTTAACAGCTTTTTTTCAAATGATTTTTTTTCAACCTTTAAATAATATTTATAAACTATTTTTGGAAAAAAAAAGTAATTTACCTCATATACAACCAATGGTAATTAAATCACAATGATGTCAGCACTGTTTGAGAGTGATAGTGACATTTATTAAACATAAAAAAAAAAAGATATTTAGCATTCTTGTAGAAATAAGTATTACTATAATTTTTTAACTCTCTTGTTCATAAAAGGAAAGAGATAGAGATAATGACTAATCCAAAATTTGGTTGAAGATAAGTAAAGTTTGACAAAAATTATTTTCATCAAGAAATGAACTTAAATAATATCAAAATAATTTAATATGAATTTTAATACATTAATCATTTACGTTCAATTACTTACTTTTTTTAAACAATAAAAAAATCATTTGACCTTTATAGTTACACAATTTTTTTCTTTTAGTCCCTATACTTAAAAACTATCTTTTTTAGTTATTTACAAAATTTTTTAGATTTCTTTTATTCTCATCATTTTTTAACAAATATTAATTATTAGAATATTAGTTTTGTTAGTAGAAAAAATCAAACTTATAATCTTTTTTTTTCTTTTTCCTTAACTATTCAATCTATCTTATATCTTTTCATTTTTACTATCATCGTTACAAAATGATAAAACTTAAAAAGTAAATTTTATGTAACAGTAGAAACAAAAAGATATATATGAAAGTATTGGTATATAGACTAAGAAAATATTTTTAAGTTTAAAAATTAAAAGATAAAATTTATGTACTATAAAAATTAAATGAGTAGTTTTTCTTTTAAAAACAACTAGTTAAATACCCATGTGTACGCGGGTTATTCTCGTTTTATACACATATGTCTAAATTACACAATTTTAGAAAATTAAATTTTTACATTGAGACAAATATAATTAGTTGTTTAAGTTCTTTAAAGATATAGAGAGAAAGATCGAGTATTTAAGTAGGAAAAAATTATATGATTATAATCTTATATATATATATATATATATATATATATATATATTTTTTTTTTTTTTTATTTAGGCGGGAAGCGGTTAACCAACCGTTATCTGAAGATTCTGAGGAAAGCAAAGCAGACAAAATGGATATTAGTATAATCTAGAATCACAATATTATGGGTACGTAATATCATTTGCTTGTGATTATCCCTTTTAGAGGATATTAATTATTACACAATTATGAACTATCCTTTAGAAGTGTTGGTAAAAACATGTGCTAAATTTTATAACTAGCAAGTATGCAGTGTTAGAAAATAATAATCAGGTTAACTCTTCCTAATTCGCCACGAATTCATTATAAAATAAGTTGGAATGTAGTGAAACAAATTTGAAGAAAAATAAAACATGCGCTAAAACAGGTTAACTACTCTTCCTAATAAATAGTCAGACACAAATTCATTTTTCATCTTGTTTTAATTTTTTAATTTAATTAAATTAACGATTATAAGAGAGACTCACATTTAGAGTTTAGCAAAGTCTAAGATTTTTTTTATTTTTTATTTAACTAGAGTATCCCTTGACTAAAAGCCAATGACATATCTCATAAGATAAAACCGAAGAGTTTTTAACTATATAGTTAAGGGACAAAGTTATCTCAACTATGTTATACAATGTTAAAATGATTTTATGATAATTTAAAATTTATAAAATATAATATTTAGATATTTTTTTTAAAAAAAAGATAAGATTACTATGAATTTTGTCATTTAGAGAAAAGTAGAGATAAAGACTGATTGTAAAATAATTAAAATTTGATAAATATAATATTAAGATAAAAAAATGTTTTTTAAATAAGAAGATGAGATTACTATTGATTATATAATAACTAAAAGAGA
>PYAF01004289.1:220827-263399 GCA_007407185.1 Glycine tomentella | reverse complement strand
ATATAAAAAAGTATTACACAATCATCTAATCACAATTTACTATATATGATAAATTTATTAATTTTAAAATAATTATTTTAAATTAATTCAAATTACGTGTAAAACTGTTTTACTCTAACGAAAATTTGATAAATATAGTATTTTGATAATATTTCTTTGTTAATAAAATATCCTTATAGTTTTTAAAAAATATCTAGCAGTGTTCCCATATTTCATGATTACAACTATATAACACTATTCTTTATAGTTTCAACAATTTATAAGATAATATTGAGTTCACTGTTATAATTTATAAAATATTTTTTAAAACTATATTTGAATTTATAAAATATAGTTTAGAATATTGTTACTATTATAACTGATTGATTGGTTTTTCATATAAAAATTTGAATGACACACGTGCTTACCATCCAAATATTTTTAAAATGAAAAATTTGAATTATACAATTAGAATGGATTTCACCGTTGCAGATGTTCTAACAAATAAAAATTGGCAATTGATAAAGAAATTATTTATTTATTTTATCATCGTCATAGTTTGATTAAAAAGGGCAATAAATGACAGAGCAAAAAATTGAGCATATTATAATATTAGAAGAAAAATACGAGTATTCAACGCACACACAAAAATAAAAAGAAGAATACGAGTGTCACCCGAAGTTTGGAATTTTATTGGAAGCGATGTGGTCGTCCTAGGCGCAATAATCGTGGAAAAGTGTTTCATCAGACCATGTACCAAGTTACAGGACCGCATGTCAAGGGTTTCCCGCGAAAACGCCCGCTTAGGACTAAATATTTTCAGGTGCATAGTAAATAACGTTAAGCACAAAAACCTCTGTCCGTACTTTTCGCACCAATTATTTTCCTTATCAACACCCCAGCAATTAATGCATCTTTTACTTTCTTTTTCCCTTTCCAATTTTAACACCCCGTTTCGTTCAAGAACACACTTTTATTCCACGCCAGAATTCTCTGTGTGTTCTTCTATTCCATTCTACCACAATAAGTAAAAAAAAGAAGCAATTTGAGTGCGTAGTCTTCTTTAGAATTTAATTTAGTTGAAGTAGGTGCGCTTGCTGATGCTACTTGGTGGTAATTTAATTCAGTTAAAACAAACAAAAGCACATGCTCTTCTCAAACCATGGCTGCTTTTAGGTACATCTTGTTTTATTCAACATATTTTAATACCATAATCGTTTTTTACGATGTTATACTATATTAATTCAAGGTCTCCACGGGTTTTCTTCATCTATTGTTTCATCCAATAGGTCATGTGATTTTTAATGTTTTTTTCCTCCTCCTCATCTCTCGCCACCATATATATATTTTAATGCGACGCCGTCTCTGTCAATAGGTGCTGCTATTTAATAAGTATATTCAACTATAGTATATGCTGGTGTGCCAAGTGTTGGAGCAATAGGTTCTAGTTTCAATTCCAAACATGATAGTAATATTAGTAGCTCTGTTTTCCAGAGTATGATCGAGATGGTTAACTCAACAAGGTGAGGTGATTGATATAAAAATAAAAGGCAAAACGCAATGACAGTTGAAAAGAGAATTGTTTTGGTGGGGATTAGAATTGATAGCTATAGCAGACAGCTCCTCAACTGGGCTCTTGTCAAAGTTGCTGAGCCTGGTGATTGTGTTATAGCAGTTCATGTGGTTAACAATTCAGGTACTTACGAAACTTCAGAGCTTCTACACAGTATTATTAGCGTATGTGTTTTCCTTTAAACATGTTGAAAAAGTTAATCTAATGCAGATTATGTTTCCAAAAACAAGACTCTGATAGAGGGCTATTTAGAAGTTTATGAAGGCCTATGTGGTGTGAAGAAGGTACATAAATATATATATATATATATATATATATTTTTTTTTTTTTTACAGTTCTGGAGGTATTGTTTGTGGTGTTCTTCGATTAAAATTAGAGTTTCACCTCAATAAGACTTAATAAAGGTTAGCATTAGAGGATTACCAAGTTAAAACTCCAATTCTTATTAGAAAACGATACTTGAGATGTTTTACTTTCATTCGCGGGGTTAGTATAAGTTACAGATTTTATTGACCGGTCGAATTGTATTTCAGGTAGGTCTCATTGGTCAAATCTTCACAGGAACCTCCATTAAAAACATTCTTGTCAGAGAAGCAAAAAAGCATTCTGCTCTGGCTCTAGTGGTAGGGTATGTGGAGCTTGTATTTCACTTCACCATATTTGTTGTGGGTTTAGTTTATTTGATGTATATATACATTTACTTAATTTGCGTTCTCTGATTGGTTTAAAAGACTAAATAAAACAGATTGATTTCAATTGCAGGGGACGAGCTGCCACAGCTAAATATTGTGCTAAACGACTACCACCGACCACCAATGTTCTAGCCATTCAAGACTCAAGAGTTGTCTTCAGAAGTTGCACCAATAAACAACTACCAGGTTCATATCTGTGTCCTTATTTTACAATCTTGTAGAAAAATTATATCATAAGTGAGTGAGTCAGTAACAAAAGTGAAATAGAATAAGGCTTGTTTCCTTTTGTGGCAGGTGGTCTTATACTGGATCCAAGACCAAGTTTAACAATCATAGAAGAAAACTTGACTGACAGAATAATCCAGTCTGCAATTTGTGACTCCACCATGGAGATTGAGGAATCAACACCCATAAAAAATTCCTTAGAATTGAAGGAAGAAGAAAAGAGCAAGTCAACAAGGTCAATATCCATGTTTGGAGGTGATGATTCTGCTGAGCAGAAGCTTGGGTGGCCTCTACTCCGCAGAGCCAATTCAGGAATGTCACAAACCCTTCTTCCTACAAGGGAAACGTCAGTAGTACAATGGGTAATGACCTTACCAGATCGTTCACCACATAATAAAAGTTCTAGCTCTTCCTCCACTGAGGAAAATCCATTTGAAAGGAGGAGCATCAGAGATATTGAATATGAGAGCTCTACAAATTGTTCTCCTGCATCTGTTGATATAATACCAAATGGCCTAGAGGAGATGTTAAATTTAAATTCTCTCGATTGCAAGCGATTTAGCCTTGAGGTTCTCAAGTCTTGCACTAGCCAATTCTCTTCAGGTTGTTGAACCACTGACTGTTAAATGTTTTTTCATATATATAGTTCCATAGTTTGTAAATAAATACAATAATTTATAATCTTTCTTTATTCCATTGCAGAAAACTTCGTTGGGAAAGGAGGGAGCAATCGTGTGTACAAAGGAGTCCTCCCTGATGGAAAGGCAATCGCAGTTAAAGTAATGCAGTCATCAAAAGAAGCCTGGAAAGATTTTGCCCTTGAAGTGGAAATAATGTCCTCATTGGAGCACAAAAGCATTGCCCCTCTACTTGGAATTTGCATAGAGAACAATACTTTAATATCTGTTTACGACTATTTCCCCAAAGGCAGCTTAGAGGAAAATCTGCATGGTAAAGTTTCAGTTTTCAACCATGTCATTTCAGTTTTGATGTGAATGAATGATGCTAATGTGAATTTGGAAATGGATATAGGAAAGAACAAGGATGAATCCATCTTGTCATGGGAAGTGAGATTTAATGTGGCTCTCAGGATCGCTGAAGCCCTTGATTACCTACACAGGGAAGCTTTGAAGCCTGTTGTTATACATAAAGATGTCAAGTCTTCTAACATTCTTCTCTCCCAAGGGTTTGAACCTCAGGTAATCAAAAGCTTTGAGACTATTATTAGTATTGAAAAGAGCATTTATGTGTGAAATTCATTATTTTGTTTTGTTGCAGTTGTCTGATTTCGGACTAGCAGTATGGGGACCAACAACTTCATCCTTTTTGACCCAAGATGTAGTAGGAACATTTGGTTATCTTGCTCCTGAATACTTCATGTATGGAAAGGTCAGTGACAAGATAGATGTCTATGCCTTCGGTGTAGTTCTACTTGAGCTAATATCGGGAAGGGAACCAATCAGCTCAGCAGCTTTCAAAGGACAGGAGAGCTTGGTCGTGTGGGTAAGACCAAACCCCATTTACAAGAATGAATTTTGACTTCTGTTAATGATATAAAAATACAAGAATAAGAATGTTATTCTGGCAATACCTATGACATACTAGTACCATATATAATTAGGAGAGAGATGGAAAGAAAAGTATAGAATAAGATAAAAGGTATTTTTCGTATTATAAGTATTATTCATTATTTTGTTAAGGTGAACGATTATGTACAGCAAAGTTCTCTTTTAACGTAATTATATATTTAAAATTCAATTTTAAAACTTTAAATTAAACTTAAACGTTAATTGATCCACATGTGCTTAGTGTAGAATAAGATAAAATATTTGACAAGAGAGAAAAAAGGAATTATTAAAAGGTATATGTAAAACGTTGTGAGAATAGGTTTACTCAAAGTATAAATCCTTTTACACAATATAATTTATAAATCTAACAATGTTTCGTTTTCAGGCAAAACCAATAATGGAGAGTGGGAATGTTAAGGGCTTATTGGACCCAAATTTAGAAGGGAAATTTGTTGAGGACCAATTGCAAAGAATGGTTCTAGCAGCATCCTTGTGCATCACACGGGCGGCTAGACTTCGTCCTAAACTGAACCAGGTAATACCAAATGACACATTGAAGCTGCCATATTCTCAATGAAAGTCACCACATTCCCAATTATTATTATTATATTTTAAAAACTTTAAGCTCCTAAAATTGATCATTTTCATCATGCATGTACAGATATTGAAGATCCTAAAAGGAGATGAGAAAGTTGAATATTTCTTAAACTCTCAAGGGGATGATGATCAGGAGGATTCAGAAAATCAAGAAAACATTGATGACGAAGTGTACCCAAATTCAAGTGCTGAGTTACACCTAAGTCTTGCATTACTTGGTGTTGATGATGACAGTACATCACATAGTAGTACAGACCACAGCTATAGTGAACACTTGAAAGAACAATGGAGCAGGTCATCAAGTTTTAATTAGTTTTTGTTCAATTTCTAAGTTCCTAACACCCATTTGTCATTAGTTTTGTGCGTGTACAGTTACGTTAAAAAAACAACAAACGCAAAAACAAAAGAGTTCCGCCCCTTGATGAGGTGGTTTGTAGATTTAGAATGGCAGTTTTCTTTTGAATTTATCAGGGAACAATGTACTAATTTTTTTTGGCTTTAGGCATAAATCATATAGGCAATTAATGGATGAAATATGTGACTTTTATTTCACTTACTCATTATATATGCTTTGACTGAAGCCGACCATATTCCTTAAAAATTACTATATACCATAACCAATGCTTGAAATTTCAACCAATGTAGAGATTATGATTTTTTTTTTTTTGGTTTATACCTCTACAAAAGAAGATGGGGAGAGTTCCAAATGAACATGCACATTTAGGCAGAAACTAGTGTTGATTAAGAATAATTTTAAATTTTTATTACCATTCACATAACTTTCTTGGTTTGTACTACGAATTTAATGATGTCATTCAGCAAACTCTATGAAAGCGAAAGTAAAATATGCGATGAGCCATTATATGAAAGCGTAGTAGTAAAATATAAGCTCATGGCAAAAGTAAATAGTAAAACTAAAAGAGAGAGAATTAAAATATAAGTGCCCAAAAAAGATCAAGCATCTGTCTAGTGGAGGGTAAATTTGGGGAGGGGGAGGAATGAAAATGAGCCGCGTCATTCGGCGCAGAAGAAATAATTTTAAAGATAATGAGATCACTAAGTTATAGATCATTTATTTTTACTCATTTCTCTAACTTTTTCATCCTTTTTTTTTCTTTAATTAAACACTTTTAATTTTTATTTTATTTTCACATATTTTTACTCATTTTTTTTCCATCTACTCTATTTCTTTATTTATTTATTATTATTAAACAGGCACAAGAAATGTTGTTTTCTACTTTTTTTTTATTAAATAAACCTCATTTACTAATAGTAACTTATGAAAATTAATTTCAAAAGTCATATTTTAATTATATAAATGGCAGAACATATACGAGTTGTTTTCTATTTTATCTTTTCCTATTCTTATCATAAAAAATTGTAAAATCCATTTTATAATTTTTTTATAATCAAAAGTTTAGGGGAGCTAATTTTTAAAAATAAAACAAAAGCACGTACGATTAAATGGTCACAAGTCATGGAATCATGACCGTGTTGGAACGTGTCCTCCACTATAGGCTCCAGGCACCAGCAAGAAAAGTTGAGAATTTCTTTCTTTTTCAAAAGATCAATAAATCAGTGATTAAAAATGTCCAACGACAGTCATTGTAAAATATAAAAGATGCTCCCTGCAGTAAAAGATGTCCTTCCTCTCATAATATTTGTTATTCTAGATTTTATTCACGAAAACCTAATTTTTTAAATATTATTCAGATTAAGAAAAATTAATAATTTTATAAAATCAACATATCTTGTCATTATCACTAATATTATAAAGAATATAAATAAAAAAATAATTAATATTACGTTAAAAAGATAAAATAATAATTATTTTAGAACTGACACTATAATTATTATATAACGGAGGACTATTAAACCTAGCATAAACATAAGTTGAGAATTATGACGTGATTGTAGTTGTGGTTCGAAGCAGATGGGTCGTACTGGCAAGGTAACTGCAACAAAAACTGGCCTGGGCAACACAAACCAATACCAAATTTTCAAAGCCTAAAATATGTCTAAACTTTTGACTTTTTTTTTTCTTCCAGTGACTAACTTATTATACAATAAATAAATCCTAATATATATAACTAATATATTGTATAAAAAAACAAGTTGTGTTATTTTTACATAAAAATATCCAAATAAAGCATGCATTAACGTGGACAAATTATATGAGATAAGGAATTATCTATAAAAAAATGAGTTACAGTATCATAAAATGTTGCTCAATAACATGAATAAAAGTAAATAGAAAAATCATATGAAGAAAAGTAAATGACAAATTTGCATGTGTAAGAGATTAATATATACACGTGAATTTAATATATGCATTGTTGCATTGATGAGGATTAGATGATGAATCTGGTTTGGAGTTTGGACTATTAATTTGTTCCAAATGGTTCAAAATGCTAACTAATGCTCTTAAGAATGTAAAAGGAAAATATTTTTATTAAAATGTGTAAAAATATTTTTTCTTATGATTTTAAAATGTGTTCTTCGCTCTCTACAGTTTCTAATAAAATTATTTATCTTTTAATTCTTTAATCAATATTCTTAGCACACTAGTTAATAAGAACCTCTTCAAAATATAAATATATGTCATAAAATAATGTTGGTTGTATTTATAAAATTATATAATGTGTTGAATTGCTTGATTTCATGTAATAAGATCATAAGTGTATGTGTCGATGAGTTATTTTACGGATTGGGCCTTAAACCCAATCCAAAATATGCATCATATTACTAATGAAATTTAAGTTTTTTTTTAAAGTGAAAATAAAGTTACACTCTATTAGTGGGATACCATTACTAGGTAGTAGATAAGAATCTTAGCGATTACATTAAAGCAATAGTGAAATACTTTAGCGGAAAATTGTAGCCTAAGTTTAAAACTCCCCCGCCGCTGTCGTTAAATTAAAAGAAAGAATAAGCTAAACAGGGAAAAGTTTTGCAAAAATCACGTTCTAATAAGATTCGTTTTGTCATTCTCAAAAAAAAAAAAAAAATCATTTTGTCTTTTAACAAATCATAAGAGTGACGAGACTAGGTCTCAAAATTATTTTTGGAACACACCACATGAAATTGATTTTAACTAACAACAATACTTCATATGATTAAGACTGACACAAAGGTTGGTCCACCTAATAACAAATAAACTCATCTTAAAAAAAATATAAATTCGATTCTCAGTGTCTTTGAAAACCTAATTGATAAATAATTAAGTTTTTTGAAATTTGAAATCTATTCTTATCATGATAGATTTTCAAGATCTAATTTACTTAAAAAAAGTACACTTTTTTTTAAATTATATTATTTATGATTTTTTTAATATATTTTTTTATAATTTTTTTAATCTCTTAACTAATATTTTAAGGGAAAAAAACACTAAAGTACTAAGTATACAGTGTATATTATTCTGATATGATATTAATCTCACAATAACAATAATGCGTGTCACTGTGGACCCAGAATAAGGAGAAGAGAGATACCAGGTAGGTCTTGGCCCTACGCGAATTATCGTCGTTGAACAATCGCAATTCTCGATCACATGAAAGTCTGAGACTAGAAGAATACGTATAAATTAAAACCGATTGAAAGTGCAGAGAGAGAGAGAGAGAGAGAGAGAGCCGACAAGCAAACAAAAAGTAAATTAATCACTCGTTGGAATCTCTCAACTTATCGCTTCTTCCTGGTACGTCCATTTTCTCTTTTGTTTCTATGTTATCTTGTTAGGGTTTCCTTCTCAATTGCAATTGCAATTCGCACATTATTATTGATTCGGTTTAGATTTGGGGGTTTCCGTTTCAATGGACGACGGCGAGCTGGATTTCTCGAACCATGAAGTGTTTTCGAGTCCGAACATGGGGGAGCTTCCGAGCAGCGGTTCAATGGACAGTTTCTTCGACGAGCTTCTCAAGGACACGCACGCATGCACCCACACCCACACTTGCAACCCTCCCGGCCCCGATTTCTCCCACACTCACACGTGCTACCACGTACACACCAAAATTGTCCCCGCCCCCGGGGAGGACCAGGTCGCTACTGACGACACCGCCGAGTCCGCCGAGAAGAAGTCGTCGTCGAAGAAGCGGCCTCTGGGGAACAAAGAAGCCGTCCGGAAGTACCGGGAGAAGAAGAAGGCACGTGCGGCGTCGCTGGAGGACGAGGTTGTGAAGTTGAGGGCTCTGAACCAGCACTTGATGAAGAAGCTGCAGGGGCAGGCGGCTCTCGAGGCCGAAATTGCCAGGCTCAAGTGTTTGTTGGTTGACATAAGGGGGAGGATTGAAGGGGAAATTGGATCCTTTCCCTATCAGAAAACAACAACAACGCCGAATCCGAATCCGGTGGCTGGTTCTTATGTGATGAACCCTTGTAACTTGCCGTGTGATGATAGGGTGTATTGCCTTCACCCTGATGGGAAGATTGGGGAGACTGCGGCTTTGAATGGGGAAGAGTTTGATGGTTGTGAATTTGAGAACCTGCAGTGTCTGGCAAGCCAGAATTTGGGGCTCAAGGATCTTCGCGCTTGTGGGGTTGGGGTTGGACACACAGGGTCTAATGTAAATTCTTCTGCCTTGTCAAATAAAAGAAAAGGTGGGACGCCATTCATGCCATGAGCTATCTGATTATAGGGGGAATTGAAATGTTTGATTTGTTACTAGTTAGTAAATTCGTGTTTATACTTGCTTTCATTTTAATTGCTGCCCATGGTTTGATTATGATATGCCTAGAGTATAGTATATTTTGTCACTTTTTGGGATTCAGTGCTAATTATTTTTTGTCTTGTTATCTAGTTTAGCTTTGTAAACGTGAAGTATAATAAGTGTTGATATTTGAGAGGAGAGAAAGTGAAAAGCATGGGCGATGAACTTGCTCATGCTCTCAGCAATTTGATCTCTCCTGCATTTTTTTTCCGTTTAGGTCATGAATTGTTGATTTAAGATGGTCCCACAGAAACACCTTTTATATATTGGTATTGTGTGTGTTTGCTGAATTTCGCAATTGTCCTAATATTCTAGGGCTGAAATCTGATTGCTAGATTTTATATGGGATTATCGTTAGCTTCTGTGAGAATGCTAGGTTTCGAAAGGGTAGTTATTGCTATTACAGTATCACTATTTATTAGTATTAGAGTTCTTGTAAGACTTGTAAGATAACTACATGAGTTAACAAATGGTGCCATGTTTTATGACTAAATCTCCTCCCACAACATTTAAGCAACTGAAATTTAAAGATTCAAAGTACCAAATTATTGTGCTGAATGTTTTTAACAAATGTACCAAGAGGGTCGAGGCTGGATTTTATTTTCAATTATTTATTATTGACTTAAATATGTTTTTGATGAGGGTGGGCCCTGGCACAATGGTAAAGTTGTGCCTTGGTGACTTATTGGTCATGGGTTCGAATATGGAAATAGTCTCTTTGTATATGCAAGGGTAAGACTGCATACAATATCCCTTCCCCTTACCTGCGCATAGCGTGGAGCCTCCAAGTAATGGGGTACGTAGTTTTTTTTTAGTTTTTTTAAATATGTTTTTCATCCTTTTAAGTTAGCGCATTTTCAACTTTGGTCCCAGAAAGTTTTTTTGTTCATTTTTAGTCATTGTAAGTTTGTGTTTTTTTCAATTTCAATCACTTTAAAATTATAATTTTTTCATTCATAGTCCTCATAGGTTTATGCTTACAAGGACCAGAATTGAATAATGCCAACTTAAAAGGCTTAAATTAGAAAAATGAACTTACAGGGACCAAAAATTAATATGCGTTAACTTATAGGAACCAAAAACATATTTAAACCTTTATTATTTAATTCTTTTTATCCCCATTTCCCAAGGAATTGGGATTGAATCCAGTATGATGGCTTTAAAAATGCTCTAATGGATGTTTATTTTTTAGGGGGATCTCGTGCCGCAACAGCTGGTTGAAGAATTGATAATTTGGTGGTTTTCATCTTTGCCATGGTAATATCTCCTTCCAATATCTCGTTGCCAGTTGCAGCATCAGCTATCCATCAAGTCATTTTTTTTAAAATCATTCTCTCTTTTTGATCCACTGCTGCATTATAATGGTTCGATTGGCTGCTCCACTATGGAAGATTAGTCATAGATTAATGTTTTATTTAAACAAAATAGAGTAGTTGATCTGCAGCCAGCATAGCTTATGGCGGAGACAGATTTGGTGCTTCTCTTTGCAATTAAGTTTACTGGTTTTTATATTATGCATGGGACAAGTTAAACTGCCATCATAAAAGTTTCTATGCTCTGTCAATTAATCTAAGTATGTGAGTAGTTTTTACTTTGTTTAATAATAATAGGATATAAAGTGGTGATTCATTTTTTCTAAATTCGCTAGTTTTTCATTGCTGGATTACAGAACTTAGGGAAGATGGGGTGTGTTTCATCTTTCAGTACTTAGTGATGTGGACAGGTGAGACACCAATGTCATTTTGTGTAATATAAAATCTTGTGTGAGTGAAATAATAAAGTTGGCTTGTATGGTTGCCGGCGTTTTTCTTTTTCCATCTTTGTTTTTCTTAATAATATGAGAGGTTTACTTCTGTCTTTAGCATTTTTGCTGGACAAGGGGTAGAAGGAACTGTTGTCCTCTAACTGAAGATTTTGCATATTGACATGTCTTCTACAAGTTAAGACAGACAAGTGACTTGTTTTGTATTTGAGAGCGCAAGTAGCTGTTTCAAATCGATGATGGGAAAAGCATATATGCCTGTCTGCACTTATAATGGAGTGACTTGTAAAGTTTAAAACGATGGTTTTGCTCGTAATTTATTGGTGGAAATCTCTTTGATATATTGCTTGCCTCATATTTCCTAACATTTTATTTTATATATTTATATATTATTATCCTTGAACATATCACATTTCTTCATTTTGGATATTATATGGAAAAGAAAAACCTTTTAAACAAATCTTGAAAATATTGTTGGCCACGACAAGAGTACCTTCAAATATTCTATATTAAATTAATGCAAAATATCCTTTTCTCTGATCCTAATTACTAGGAGTGTAAGTTACAATCAAGATAACCTTCAAAACCATGACAACTGCACATCTGCATGGTCTCGCCTTTCTAATAGTAGAAACTACGAAGATATTGATTCGTCATCTTAAGATGGGAGAAAAAAAGAGATGATGAGTTTCACAGCTTTTGGATTGCTTGGAAGTTTGCCAAGAGGTATGTTGGAGGTGCTTCGTGTTTAGGTACAAGTTATAACAACTTAGTGACAGAGAAGATGGTTGTAGTTGTTGGTTCTAATGTGGTAGTTGTCAAATAAGAATAAAGGAGTAACGCATTATGAGTTTCATGGTGAAGATGAAAGAAATGTACAAGTGTACAACCTTGGTGAGATCATGAGAAAGGTTTAAAAAGTTGCACAGTTCTACAAGAATGATTGACATAGAAAAATTCTTTATTTTTTTTTTAATATTTAGAGACTCTTAGATATTTATACTTATATTTAATACATAAAATTTTTATATCAAAATATCTTTTATTTTTTAATTTAAAAATATAAAATATATTTTAAATTATTATATATTCTATTTATATTATTTTAATTTATATTTATATCTATTTATTTCATGAGTATTTATATTACAGCAAATTTATTCGGATAATTTTTTTATCTTTTTTATAATCATTGATTTTTTATATATTAAGAGGCTTTATATATATATATATATATTGTTTTTAATGTATACAAATTTATATAATGATGTTTAAATTTATTTTTATATCAAAATGTTCTTTTTTTTAATTTGAAAGTATGAAAAATTGTAATTTTATATATTTTATTTATATTGCATTAATCCATATTTATATTCGTGTATTGCACGAATAGTTATATTAGGGATCGATTTGGATAATTATTTTTCTATAATCATAAATTTTTGAAAGTGAGTATTATTATATTTATAAATAAAAGAAACCTAAAAAATGTGACAAAATTCTAGATGTGTGCTCATGAAATTTTCCATCCAAGATTTTGACGCTGTTAATGATGCTCCAAGGGTTCAGTTTGACCCTCTATTTATTTGTTCAATTTGTTTTTTTAGAGGTGTTCAATTTAGTTATTAATTATTGAAAAATTCAATTTGATTCGTCTATTATTAAAAAGTTTAATTTTTATCCTCACTTTCTTGAACGTCCCAATCTTGCCTTTTTTAACCACTTATGTTTAAGGTCGTTACTCGTACAAATACCGGTGATTCAAATTTGTGAATATCCGCACTTTTGAATTATCACTATTTAAATTTAAAATTATTAAATTTAAACCATTTCAAAAATAAAAAATAAAATTATATTATTATGCAGTTTTATAAATTGTTCAGATGTAATTAAACAAATATAGTAGTGGTTATAAAATTCAACAATGGTAAAGAAATATAAAATAAAAAAAATACAACTTAAATATAATGACAATTTTCGACCACCACAGTGATAAAAATAATTTTAAATTTATAATATTTACTTATATAACAATTTAATGTCATGATAATTTTATAACAATTTAATATTATAAATGATTAAAATCTAATAATTCAAAATTTAAATAGTGGTGGTTAAAATCTATCAATATTCACAAATCTAAATCACTGATATTTGCAATAGTAACGACACTAATATCAAATTGGATAGAAAGGGCAACGTTGGGACAATTTGAAAAATGAGGAACCAAAACTAAACTTTTTAATAATAGATAAATCAAATTGAATTTATTAATCATTGAAAATCAAATTAAACCAAATAAATAAGCAGAGGATGAAATTGAACTAAATAAAGAGAGAACCAAGTTAAAACTTCAAATTTGAATCAGTAGCAACATCAAATTTAATTAGACCAAAAGATCTAGAATTTTTTTGAAAACAGAAAACCTAATTTAACTTTTCAAAAATGAAGAGACCTAACTGAATATTCTAAAATAATTAAGGGACCATTTTAATAGTTAAGCACTTAAGCCTCTATATTCGCCAAACTATTCCCACTAGGCTTCCCCAAAAGTCTCCAAATAATTAAGAGAAAGATAAGGAAAAAAATGTGAAATAAAAAGCAACGAAAATGGATAAAAAGGAAAAAAAAAAAAAGTTACAAAAGATATTGTAATGCGTACATAAAAGTAATATAACTCTATAAGCGTCACAATCACCTCTGAACCAAAAATTTGGAATACATAATAGTCATGATTAAATTAATTTTTCCTAAATGAAAATAAAATGATTAGACTTTTGCCTGGTAAAATCTGGTTTTCCGTCATTTTATCTTACAGTAACCCAGCATGGCCTCGGTCACAAAGAACAACATATATAGGCAATTATGATATTTGATTGCTATTAGCTTTCACACAAGGCTGATCATCCTACAGACATTTAAATTATTTTTCCCGTCGAGTAGTAGTGATGTTTTACAACAAACTAGCCCACCAAAGAATACTAAAATAAAACAAAGTGATTCAAGAAATTATTGAAGCAGTATTAGTGATGTTGCCAGATCTGCATTCACAAGTACACTGACTTCTTGATCCTTCCACTACACGTTGGGATCTTCTGGTGTGAAGCTTGATGTTCACCACCTTGCCAGCCATCTGTAGCACCATAACATCCAGAAAACAATAACCATCATTCCTTTAAAAAACACCCAAAAACAGGTAAAGGAAACATCACAAAATATAAAATGCCTCCTGAACCATCTTCAAAATAGTAAATCAAAATCAGAACAACTAACTGCCAGGCTCGGCTAACAAGAAACCACTCAATGGGCAAGCTCTAAAAGTTCATTATGTGAACAAAGTGTCTACAGAGAATATTAGGATCAGAAACTTAAATAGCAAAACAAACAGTAACAGACCATTTTCCAAACCAAGTCTTCAGGACCCAATGGTTGAGCAGGACTAGAATACAAGAAATGCCTTGAGTACTGAAAAGAAAAAAGAAAGCATTAAACACCACACAAGCAAGAAAGACAATGCACAAATCAATGGTAGAAAATGAAAACAACCAAGTTAATTATTGCTACAAACATTTTCACAGGGCACAATAATTTTCAGCTTGGCATTATGCATTAGTAGAAAGTTCTAGCAAGATCGACCTCAAAAGAATCAAATAACACAAGGGGCTGGGGGGGCAGAAGTGAATCAAAATCTACATGACCCTGATTACAAACCTTGGCAAGATTTTGTTGCATTGCTTTGATATGAGAAGGTCTAATGCCTTTTAAATATTTCAAAAGCCAACCTGGCTTTAGAGCGTCAATAGAAGAAATGAACACCGCTATCTGCATGTATGGCAAAAAGTAAATAGTAACTTCCCATTAAAAAATAGAAGTTAACAATTCATAAAGCTCTGGCTCATCTCTAAGCTAATGACATTATCATGTCCTAGTATCACTTAATTTGTTCATCTCTAAGTACGCAAATGAAGAAAATAGGGTCCAAGATAGTATTCAAATCCCTCCCCTCCCCCCCCCCCCCCCCCCCCCCCCCCTCCCCCTCTCTAAAAAAAAGTCAATATTAATCATCTGAGATAGTAAGTATGATGTAAAAAGGCATAAGGCAATATATACTCCTGCAAAGATTTATAAACCAACATACAATCCCATAGCAACTTGGCCACACTGTCCACACCAAAATAAAACCATCCAAAGCTAGTGAGTTATTTTCACCACTATTTTATTGCAATTATACCATTAACTCTCAATATTATTCTTAATGTAATCAGTTACATGATATAAATGCATACACACCTTCCTGTAATCAAGAATTCCTTCGAAAGGAAGCTCCAGCTCATCACTTATTATAACTGGAATGCATCCACTTACAATAGCATCAAATAATCTAGCAGAGGATGGAGTGTCACCAGCTGGGCTTAAGCAAAATAGAGACCTGATGATGTGCAAAGCAAGCAAATAAATACAACAAAATAAGTAACCAGTGTACATTAGTTCAAGTGCTGAACTTATATTACTTGCGCATGCCCCTTTGAGCAGCTTCTTTTCCCCCATCTCCAGCTGTTCCCTCCTCTATAACCACACCATCAACCCCACTTAATTCAGCTCCAAGTTTAGAGCGTATCTTCCCTCCCTGAAATGGGAAGATCACAAAAAAAAAAAAAAAAGCAACTAAACTCAGAATAATAAAAGCCCAGAAAAATGTACTACTAAATAGATGCTCTCCACCGTTGACAATAGTTGCAACTCCAACATGAGATTGAACAGAAAAGTTAACAAAAAGAAATAATATTCCTTGATTTCAAGTTAAATCATAAGCAGATAGAACTTTCAAAGCTTCCACCGGCCAGTCAAAAGTAATAATGCTTACCGCATTTCTCTTGAGCCGACCCCGAAAGAAAAGTAGTGTGCTTCTCTTTGGATTCATCTCAGATAAACACTTGGCATCACATAAATCAACATTGGGAACATAAGGGAGAATCAGGTCTTTCTCCAGATAAACCTGTCCTGGCTTGTACCTGAAAGAAGTAAAAGATCGATGCCAATTCCAATAAATAATAGCATTGCATTGCATTCACAAAGTTAGAAGAAAACTAACCAGTTCCCTGTGGAATCCATATCAGGCAGGAGCCATATTGCATTCTTCACGTATCTTCGAACAGACTTGAAAGACCAGGGATGATGCACGGGGAGTATGTGATCTCTGCCACCAGAGCGCTTCCATGCAGGTTGATCGGTGATCCACTTCAAAGCTTCCTACACCCACAACAACATAAGGCATAAGCATAATTATTCACATCACATTACAGCAGGCATTGAAAAAAGCAAGGTTAAAGTGTTGTTAATAAATAATTAATTAAAGAACAAAGCCTCAATTTAATCCTATTCCCACTGTAATAGTTAATTTAGAAGTAGAAGCAAAGAACAGAGAGCGTTAGAAGAGCACTCACACCCTATAAAGGGCCTTGCATTGTTGTTTTTCCATGAGGAAGAAGCTTATAGTGGTGAAGAAGGGTATGTAGAACAAGTCAGCCTCCTCCTGTCGGTGAACCCTAACGACACTCGTCAAGAGCCTTTCCGATTGGGGAGCAATGAGATCCGCCCAGAGCCAGTAATCAATGGAATGCTGAATTCGCAATTTTCACAGATCAATACAATACAATAAACAAACGACTAACAGAAGAGAATTGAAGGAAGGAACCTACCTGTTCGATGAGACGGTGAACGGGACTTCCATTAGAGGTGAGATTGGAGGTGTCTCTGTAGGTGTTTTTGAAGAGCCAGAGCAAATCGTGGGTGAATTTGGGGGGCATGTCGTAGACGTAAACCCTAAGGGGAAGGGACACCGGGTAGTAAGGATCCGAGAGGAGCCTGTTCAACTCGGAGTGAAAAATGGCGTCGTCGAGCTTCTTCGTCATGTCGTCGTTTTGTGGTTCGTCGCGGGGCGCTGTGTCGTCTTTGAGGGACGTTTGAGCTTTGGCGAGGAGGAAGTGGTCGAGGGAGGCCACGAACGAGGTTTGGGCATTGGAAACGTGGAAATGCTGAGTGGGAGAAGGGGTGCGGAGAGGAGAGAGAGAGAAGAGGAATAGGAGGAGAGAGAAAGCGAGGAGGAAGAGGAAGATGGTCATTCGCGAATTGGATCGCGGGTTGTTCTTTCCGGCCATTCTGAATCAACCACTACTTCCACTGCCCAGAACTAAAATGGCCCCAATTATTATCTTACCGTCTTCGTAATTCGGTAGCTAAAGGAAAAAAAAAAAAGCATATAAATTTAAGAGCTTGAGTTGTATTTATTAAAAAAATTCACTAAATCTTGAGCATCCTTAATGTGACGACAAGCATGATAAAATTACTAAAATATCAAGACAAATATTAATAAGTGTTATTAGGATATTATTTTAAAATTAAAATAATGTATTAAAATGTGTAAAATTATTTTAATCAATGTCTTCACAATATTAATTAGCAAGATTCATAGCTAATTATAATCTACTTATTAAAAAATCATTTTTCTCAATTTATGATTTATTTTCAAATTTCCAATTTGGTTTTACTTCTTCTATTTTTAAATAATAAAAAAAAACATATGAAGCATTACTTTTTGTTTACTTCAATTTTCTCCCAAATAAATAATTAATGTGACACAATCAGCTTAAATAAGAAATAAAGAATAAGGATAATTTAATAAAACTGTTCTACTCGTTAAAACATTTATTATTTTTCTTAATTCTAATGAAAAAAGCCAAAAAAAAAAAAAATACTAAAACATTTGTATGGTATATTCAAATCAAATAGCGATCTTCCTATTTGAACATGATTCCCTCCAATAAAAAATATAGTTAGTTTTTAAACCAAAAAAGTTCAAACATATGTACGTTCCAGTTTGAACATTCAACTAATTCTTAGACGTGTTAATGTTCTCACAGATTTTTTCACATTGTAATAATGGAAAGTGGTATCAGAACTTGTTTAATATATATAATCAACATATAGAAATGAAAGCAGCAAGCCATAAAGTCAAAGACATGTACTGTCCTAACTAATATATATTCAGGGTATTGTTGCAGTGGCAACTTAGAAGGAGATGAGGTCATCTTTTGATGATGATTGTCGTTTCTTTCGATGTTTGTCCCCCATCAAATGCATCATCACCCCTACCCTTTTTCCCAAAAATCATCTCATCAAGATCATCCAACATGTCATCATGGACTCCATTTCTTGAACCTGCTGCAGCAGGCTTTCTAATCAGCTGTGCTTCCTCTTTGGTAAAACGGGGTGACTCATCATGCTCAATAGCAACAGCTACCATAACCGGTTCAGGTTTAGCTTCAGGTTCAAGTGGAACAACTGTAGGCTGCTTCTTCTTCTTCTTCAGCTCTTCATATTTTGAGAGAACCTTCTGAATCTCATCATTAACATTCAAGGCCTCAAAAAGCACTGCTTCATTATCCCAAGCAGTCTCCACGATTCTATGGAGACTAGTCTGGGATTGACGACACTGTTGTACTAATGTGGTGGTCAAATCATCCTGCATGCAAATATCAGACACAAAAGTTTATCATTAAATAAAAGGATGTTCATATAACAACATCATAACTGATAGAAACAGCATGATATTGTGAATATAGAGCAGAAATTGACATGCAGCAGCTATATATACGTTATCTATTGGCATGGCTAAAACTAACAAATGAAATTGTATCCATAAACAGAATATTTTGGTACGAAATTTATCGATGGATGTCAACTCAAATGAGAGCAACCAAAAAGGAAGCATGCAGTAGAACACAACAAAAATTAAAATACCTTTAACACATCCTGCTGCGTTGAAGAAGATAACACAGTAGAAAGAAGCTCAATGCTATTTCTGGCAACATCAAAAGTTTCCTTTATTTGTTCAGACGTAAAACTTTGCACATGAATATCATCATGCTGCATAAGATGTGCAAGACTGACATCAGCCTCTGGAGTAGTGGCGGAGCGAGGAGGAGTAGCAGACGTAAAACTTTGCCCATGAATATCATACAGAATAAGATTTGCAAAACTGACATCAGCTTCTGGAGTAGTAGCAGAACGAGGAGGAGTAAACACAGGAGCCAAGCTTTCGTTGTCACTGGTAGGGAATCCAAAACCCCTTGATTTCAAACTCTGGACCAGAAAGGTTTAGAATTTACATATATAAAACCATTCATGAGACTTCAATTAACAGCTTCATTTTGCATGAAAGCTGGTTCATAACAAAGTATTTATGACGAAGTAATCTATGCTACGATCATGGTTTGGTTGCCTCAGTTCTTGTACACTCCTAACAGCTTCATTAAGTTTATAAGGTAGAGTTGATTCATGACAAAAAAGTGATACACAACCAAAGTTCAAAAGCAAAAATATCAAACTAAGATGGTTTGTTTTAGGCTTTGTTTGGGAGTTAGAAGGGGAAGGGAAGTAAATAGATTCAAGGGGAAAGAAGGGGAAGGGAAGGGAGGAAAATGAGGGAAGTTCCTTTCTCCTTGTTTGGGAATTAAAAATATATTAGGAGAAGGAAATGGAGAGTTAATAAGAAATTTTTACAATTTTTTCTTATTTCAAAAATTAATAAATTCTATATTTTACACTGACTAGGGTAAAATATAGTAATTTTATTAACACTTATTGGGATAAGATAATAATTTTAGTTACTTTTCTTTTTAAAAACCCCCCAAATAGGGGGGACAGCAATTTTAAGGCTTTGGAGGATTTCAGAGGAGTTTTGAAAATCCTCAAATTCTTTCCCTCAAAAATTAAAACTCCCAAACAAGGAGATGTCTCTACCTAAACCTTTCTCTTCCCTCCCTTCCCCTCCAAAATCCCTCTCCCAAACAAAACCTTAAGGAATCTTATTGGATTCCCGAAAAATATGAAAATGAGAATATATTTTCCCATGTTTATTAAAAGGTAATCAAAAAATATTTTCAGGTATAAGTTATTCTTAGAAATTCATATTATATGTTTTTTCATCTTCTTTATATTCTCATGAGAATGTTTAAAATAATTTTTTATTTTCTTTTTTCTTCTTAATCAAGCTTATTTATTTTATTTTTAAAATTAAATTAAATTTAAAAGTATTTCCATAAATTAAAAGTATACCAAATATCTTTGATGAGAATAATAGCATTTTCCAGAATACTATTCCTTGAAATATAAAGAAACGCTCCTTAATATAATTGTTAATTAACAAGATCAGGAATTCAATTAATTAAGGTGATCTAGTTTTATTAACAGCTACTCTATCTAATTCCTAAATAGAACTATATACATCTATAAAGTATTTTTACATATCTCAATTAACTTTGGTTAAATATCTCAATTAACTTTGGTTAAAGATATGTTCATGTTGATTAATTATTGGCTGAAACGGTCCATACAAATCTTGACTTCACACTAAAAGCATATTTTGCTCTCTTATTTAGCTGACAAGCATTGAAAGTTGTAAAAGTACCTTGTAAGTTTCTGCATACACAGGCAGATAGCGAAGCTCAATGGTTGACTCTCCCCATGCCTGAATCATCATCAAAGCCTTATTCCGATTATTAACAATAGTCTGAGGGTCATCAATGAGCTTGATCATCTCATCAAGGACTCTCTCAGTTGCCACCTCCAAGAAAGCCTTGTCACAGTTCTTGACCAATGATTCAAGCAAAACCAAAGCCAGGTACTGACCTCTAGGAGGACTCTTGGCCACGACCCGTTTCTTAATTGCACGTACCCAATTCAGCGGTGTTAAGTTGATCAGCATTTATCAAGTCACAGATATGAAGAATTGTAGCCCATTCAGGCTCATGAAGGGCCGCAGAGGTAGCTTCCCCAACGAGTTTATCAGCATGGCTTGAATCCTCCTGCTGGAAAAACTCCTTCACCTTGAAGCTCACAGAACTCATGCCAGCACTCATCTTCCGACCCACCTCAACCCCACCAATTTTCAGACGCTCCCCCAAAGCGTTGGCTTTTCCCATCAAATTTTCACTCATATTTTTCCTTAATTACTCAGTTTGACCCCACGAATGGCCTCAAAATCTGCAGAAACAAAACAGAACTTAATTTACAATATATATATATATATATATATATATATATATATGGATTCCTTGGAGTTTAAGCCTTCTATATAAGTCCAAAGTCCCAACACCTTTCTTATTCATCAGTGTCTTTCTCTTCTCAATTTGAATTCCTCGTACGTTACGTTACATAAAGTCACAACAGATAAAACAACCTTCAATCGTCATTTTTATGTTTTTTTTAGCGAAAGCTTCAATCTTCTACAATTAGTGCATTACAATTCTATAGTTCGGCTGTTGTGTATATATTCTTTGTACAGCACAAAATACAGTTCCTGATTTGTTTTTAGCTTATTTTGATAATTTATGTTAATTTTCAACGTAAGATTTTAGTATACATGTTAACAAGACGACACTCTAATTTTAATTAGAATATAAACACATAATGAACTTGTTACTTTATAAACAGTTTTCTCATTCTTAATTATGTGATGGTATTGCTTATATTTTGGGCCTGAGCCTCATTGTATACTTACAGTCAAAGATGAAATTCAGCCCATCGTGTTGTTTAAGGCAGAGATGACAACCAATTCCTTGCACCACCCCACTGTCCTGACAAAACGTTGATGCTATCTTAGTAACTGGAGTGATATATATATATATATATATATATATATATATAATGAAAAAAGAAACAAATTTATCATATTTTTAGTAGATATCTCCAATGTGGAAGCTAAGTAAATGAGTTGTTGTATTAATTATGCAAGTAGCTAGTATGAGTACTTATAACAGCAAGTATTAAAGCTAACTTAATTTGTGAATAAAGAAACACATATGCATGCATTTTATGAATGTACCTGTAACGGAGAAACATATATATATATATATATATATATATTCTATAAATTCATTGACATTGTCTACAATAGAGGATACATATACTCTATAAAAAAATTACAATTCTTATACTTTTCTCTAATTTATTATTGTATTAATTTTGATATTAATATATTTTTCTTTTATAGTGTATTCTCAGCCAAATTCATATGTTTGTTTCTTTCCTCCACGTGCAAATTACATTTGGAGTCTAATTAATTTGTAAAGTACAAAAGCAAATTAAAGTGAATAATAGCAATAAAAACAAATCTCCTAAAAAAAGCCAATTGATAACTAATGGAATGAATTTTAATTTGTCTATAATTAATAATTTTAACATCTAATAATAATAATAATAATAATAATAATAATAATAATAATAGGCAAAAAGCCCCACCAATCCATGGCCAACCTCTCCACAATTCACGGCCCAGTGATGAAGCTAAAGCTGGGCCAAGTAACCACCATAGTCATATCTTCATCCCAAATTGCCAAAGAGGTGCTTCAAACCCATGACCAATTCTTCTCAAACCGGCACGTTCCCCAATCTATCAAAGTTGTCAACCACGAACACTATAGCCTTGCCTTCCTCCCATTGTCCCCTCTTTGGGGAAACTTAAGAAAAATATGTAACAACGAATTTCTTGCCCAAAAGACCCTTGATGCTAGCAAAGACCTTAGGCACAAAATAGTGCAACAACTCTTTAATGATATCCATCGTAGTGGCCAAATCGGTGAGGCAATAGATATTGGCACGGTAGTTTTCAAAGCTACCATAAATTTATTGTCCAACACTATATTGTCTATGGACATGGTTCACTCGACAAGTGCCACGTGCAAGTTCAAGGATGTTGTGACCGATATCACAAAACTTAATGAAGATGCCAAACTTGGCTGATTATTTTCCCGTGCTGAAGATGTTTGACCAGCAGAGAATACACGAGCATAATGCAACCCACCATGAGAAGTTGTTAAGCATGTTCGACCGTTTGGTTAACCAACGAATGATGGTGAGGGCTAGCACCGGTTATGATACCAATAAAGAGAATGTTGACTGCGCTACTCAACATAGCTCAAGAAAATAAGTTGATCAACAAGACAGTGATTCAACATTTGCTTCTGGTAATCGATCTCCTCTCTAAATCTCTAATCTCTTTTCTTTCTTTCTTTTCTTTTTTGGGTTTTTGCTAACAAGTAATTTTAAATATGCTACAATTAACATTTTGTTTTTTCATTTTAAAACATACCATATAATTAATGCTAAACTTGAACCAGCAATAAATTGCACTTTAATTTATTAAAAACAATAAATAAATGGTGATGATCAAACTAACGAGCTGAATTGAGAGTTCAAACAAAGTCAACCAGTCAAGTTCAAACTAAAAAAAATTCATATCAAATTTGAATCTAACTTTAAACTAAGTTAATTCTTAACAAGTCGAGTGAAGTTTTGAAGTCAGTCAATTCTTAACTAATCATGTAAAATATATAATTGGGAGTTGTTTTTTCTGATTAGTAAAATTTTGTTTATAAGGAATTATTTGTTGCGGGAACGGAGACAACTACATCAACTTTAGAATGGGCGATGGCTGAGCTCCTTCGTAACCCTAATGTCATGTCAAAAGCAAAACAAGAGTTGGAACAAACTATTGGCAGAGGCAAACTTATCGAAGTGTCGGACATAGGTAGACTCCCTTATTTACAAGCAATAATGAAAGAGACCTTCCGCTTAATTGCATCCGGCAGCACCACTTTTACTTCCACGAAAAGCTGAGATAGATGTGAACATTCGTGGTTACACCATCCCAAAAGATGCCCAAGTGTTAATCAATGGATGGAGAATTGGTACGGATCCAAACGTGTGGGATAACCCTAATTTGTTTTTACCAGAGAGGTTTTTGAACTCTAAAATTGAAGCCAAAAGGCAACATTTTGAACTCACACCATTTGGTGCTGGACGAAGAATATGTCCTGGCGTGTCATTGGCTATCAGGATGTTGCATTTAATGTTAGGCACATTGGTTAACTGTTTTGATTGGAAGCATGAAAATGGTTTACAATCAGAAAATATTGTCATGGATGAAACATTTGGCATGACCTTAATGAAGTCCAAACCACTAAGGTTTGTCCCAGTCAAAATATGAAAATACTATTACCGTGGCATATTTCTTGCACTTTTATTTGGCATGACCTCAAAAATAAGCTTAATAAGAGTCCATTTCTCCTTGCATCTTTGTTATGGAAGTATTATCTTTTGTTATTAACGTATTTCACAGTTATGGTACTTAATAAAATTTCGTCGTATAAACACAAAGCTACTTCTTCTTTATCATTTACTTATACCAATCTAATCCATAAGGATGGAACCAAACTTGGAAGAAGTGGGCTATAAAAAATAAAATTCATCTAAAAAATATATAAACGTTAAAAATTATTACAAAATATTCATATTATTATTATACGTTTCAAAATATTAATTACATTAATTTATTAAAACACAAAATATCTCTCTTATGTGTCAACAATATATATATATATATATATATATATATATATATATATATATATACTTGAATCTAGAATAAGTTTTTTAATAATTATTTTTTCTTTTGTTTTTTAATTGTAATCAAGATATCCTTACAGTTGAAAATAATGACACTCAACGTATAAAGATTACCGAGGGAGTTTTATGTTAGAATGGACTTAAGAAAACCTAAATATATTAGGTGGAGTTAAATATTTTGTATTATAGTTTTATTTTTATTTCTATTAAATAACATGATGTTGACACTTAGATAAATATTATTCACAGATTAATAACATTAAGTAAATGTATTATCCTTTACCTATTATCATACTGAAGAATATTAATTTTATGTTTGCATCTTTTATACTTCTTTAATGACAGAATTTAGGAGTAGTGTAACACGACCTTTTTGGTGCCTAACACATTATTTCTCTTAAATTCTTTTACATACACACTTAATAATTATCTTTTCAATGTATACTAATCACTATTATAAAAAAGTTTTTCATATTGGTTATTTTGACTTTCCGTATCGATTTTGCGTGTGGATCCATATCAGTTAACACATAAAGTCAACACTTTCCATCAATAATAATAAAAATAATAATAATTATAACCAATGTATACAACAAACTTTTTACAATGATTCTTTCAACATCATTTATATAATTACAATCAATATCTAAGTAGACTTGCTAAATTGATTATTTTCCCCAAGTGTTATATAAAGTTCACTTTGTGGATCGGTTTTAACTATAATTGAGGTAGAAAGTTTATTTTTATATAAAAAATAACATAATTTGGCTGTTAGGTAAAAATTGAATGTGGCTATGCAAGTGATTTGCTATAATTTATTTTTTTTTTAAATCCTTTCAGTTCTGTTATCCATGTCTTCACTTTTACTCAAGACTTCAATTTTGCTTCACAGGTTTTATTTATTTTAATTGTCTTAAAAGTTGCAAAAAGGGTGCATTCATTTCTTCTCACATAACTTGGACCAACTGGCTAACTAGATTTCTGATTTCATATTCGGAAGATCTAGCTCATTGTTCCAGTACATATCTTGGTTAACAAATACATACATACTTAATAAAGAAAAATTTCTCACAATAGACCCCTCATGAGGGAATGATAAAGGAAAATTTGAATAAACTCATTCTCATTACATATCTCACAACTCTACAAGAAGAGTTATCCCGATGGGAGATATATGCAACTATTAATAAATAAATAAAGATATCTGGACACAACTGTACTCCCTCAAAACATGGATGGTAATAGGTTATATATATTGACTGCATGATGCCTCAGAAAAGAATCAATACAATGAGAAGGCTCTTCAGTTTTGTTTTATTTCTACAATACGGTTAGTTATTCGACATATACCATTCAACTCGTCATAAATAAACTAATATGCTCATATAATATAACCAAAACTTCGCGGGCACACATACATGTTGAGAATCATGGGATCAACCTTTAGTTGTTGCAGGATTGGAACACTGAGCTTCTTTGGTGGCCTGTTGAGGTTCAGGTTTGGAGGGTTAAAAGCAAATAAGTTTCAGACCAAACTCTCCAAGAGCTTCTTAAAAACTTGTTCAAGAGAAAAACTTTCAATGAAACATAAATATTGGAATTTGTAGACAAGAACTTCAAAACTCAGAATATCATTTCTTACTTTCAAAAGGCTTTTGAAAATTACGAAAATCTCGAATTGTAATGATCTGTTCAAATCAAAAGACTCAACAACTATTTATAATAAATTGTTGTAACTGAATGTAATCGATTAAATCGTCAATGTAATCGATTAAAAACAAATTCAATATAAAAGATGCAAACATGAAAACCTTAAAATTTTTCCACAAGACAGTGTAAAAATCATATATGTATGCCAATGAATAATGTTTATGCAATGTAAGGGATCATAGGATGAAACTTTTCACTAACTAACAAATTACATATGTCTTCAATTAAATGACACGTAAAAAGCTAAAACATGTCTAAGACAAAGAGTCTCCTCATCTTGATCCTCTTCAAGCTCTTCCTATGTCTAACAAGCATTACTAGTATGTGTCTATGTTGCTTGATCATAGTAATAATTAAACTATAATAAATTGTCAAACATGGTTGCCAACATCATACAATTACAATTATACATTCTTTATTATTGATTCAAGTTTATTAAAAATCACAATTTATTTAACGAGTCTCACTCATAATTTATAGTTTTGAATTAATTTTAACTAATAATGAAAATAGTATGTTGGGAAAATAGATACTATGGATGCAGCAAAGGTGGGCAGAGCATGATCCGGAGCAAAATCTATAGTTAAAGACTGTCCACACACCCAGTGGAGGATCCAGGATTTTAAAGAAGGGTGGACACTCAATAAGTTCAAATACATATATTTTAACAATTTGTTTATCCTAAAGTTTCCATCTAATTTGGAATTTTGGACAATACACACACTACCTAAGTTATTTTTCTACTGAAGTAAGTTGCCATTTGTTAATTCATTTACAATCTATGGCAAAACTAAAGCATAAAGTAAGTTGTCATTTGTCAATATCTTAAATGCAACTTAATCCAACATCAGAAGAAAAAAAAACTAATCAATAAGAGAACGAAAAATTAGCTTAAAATTCTAATGCCACAATGTAAACTCACAAAGGAACCATTTATCCAGAACAACAATACGATCATGGACCACATTCCAAATTTCCAATTCACAAGAACCACAAGCAAAACAAGAACAGTTCAACAGTACAAACTCTCGTGTTTAGAAACCTTACCAATGTATCAAAACATCATAGGCGGCATTCACTGTCCAAGCAAGTAGGAACAAGAAAAAAAAAACATACAAAAAACTCAGTTCAAAAATCCAAAATTGATGAAATGGGATTTATCCAAATAAACCCAAATCAGTAAAGCAACATGGAAATTTCCAGACCAAAACCTTTCATAAATGGCACTCACAAGAATGATAGAGAACAACAAACAAATGCAATTCAAATTTCCAAAATTGATGAAATGGGGTTTACACAATATTAATAAATAGCCCTGTGCCATAGAAATCAAATAATAAAAAACAACAACAATAATCCAAACACATCAAATAACCATAAAAATAATCATAATAAAAATTAACAACAACAATAATAACCACCAGCTGAACATTTTTTAAGAAATCAAAATCAAAATTCCAACCCCCACACGGCCACACCCTCGCTGCTCACTACTCACAAAGACCTCATCCTCCATAGAATTGGGGAAAAGTAAAGAGGGCAAACCTGATCAAGATTGAAGAGCAGATTCCTAGCGCTTGGAAGGCTTGAGGAGGCGAGGACGCCACTGGCCGTGAGTTGTGAGCAGAGGCGTAACCGCGATCCCGCAGAGGACTGAGATGGAGTCTTGGAGACTCGGACTGCGTCATAGGCTCGCAACGTCGAAGTTGCGTCGTTAGCAAAGGCGAAGCCACGGAGGATGCCACTGGTCGTGGCTCGTGAGCAGGGCTACAAGGAGAATGACGAACGAGAGAAGAGAAGGGGGAACGAGAGAACTCAAAGAAGAGAAGGACTGAGGTTGCAAGTATGCAATGCACAAGCTAGGGTATTTTGTGAAAAATTGTAAAGAGAAGGGTATAATGGTAATTTAATTTGAAAATTTAAGGGTGCGCACTTGTCCCCTTTCTCTTACACTTCGGCCCGTCTTTGCACACACACTGCTCCCTGGAGACATAAACATAAGGCAAGTTTCATGTCAGCTCTTAAAAACATGAATGCCACCTCTACTTCTAATAATGAATGTTTTCCCAAAAAAAGAAAGAGGTGCATGTTGCATGAAACAATGAGCATTTGGCAAATAGAGAACACTTGTTAACAATAGAATTGGACATAAGTCTTTGAGAAATGAATCTACCGAGAGAAGAACTGCAGTTTCTACCCCTCTGGACTACTAAAGGTAACATAACGCAACTTGGGAATTTCCCTTATCATTGAAAAATGAGAGCACTTGAAGTTGAAGTGGAGCGCCATCTAATGGCCTCATGACATGGCAAATAAAATACAGATAATACACAGACAAACCTTTGCATTTCAATATATTGGATTTTCCCCGAAAATGTAAGAAATTCTCTCAAATCTTGCTCAGTTGCACTTGAAGAGATGTTGTTGACTTTCACCCATATCTGTTAATTAAACAAAGAGAAAAAAAAGCATATAGATTAGCAATTTGTTATTGAGAATATGAAACAAAATTTTATTAAGAGAAACTCAAGTACAAACACTTTTACATACTACATTTTTTACAAAGAACGCTCATACTCACACCCACTTTTACTAAGTATGTTCTCTCAAGCTCACACTCTCTTGTTTCTTCCTTTCTCCTTACTTGTTTCTACTACTCTCACTTATTTCTAACAAATGACCTTCACCCCTATTTATAGTTTCTTGGTGAAGTTTCTAGAACTCTCTTTACATTTCTTTAATTTTCTTTACTTTTCATGATTTCTAGATAATTCTTTAGATTTATTCATTCATCTTTGTCTTTTAGAAACTCTCTAAATTTTTCTTCATGGAAATATTTAGATAAAAGAAGAAATCTCAAGAAAGTATAAACATTTCTAGTGATCATGCATGAAAGGTTTTATAAAGTATTCTAGAAAAATCTAGTCATTACTCTTCAATATTTCTATTGTAAAAAAATGTATTTTCTTGATGTTTATATACCACCACATCATGATGGAAACTTGAAAGTTAAGAAATGTGTACAATGGCTCTTGTATCCTCTTCGTTTCTTCGTAGATTTTCCTAACTTATACCGTTTACATCGATCACAATTATATTTCTATTATTTAAGTAAGCATGTTTTGATTTTTTAATTTCACGAATGATTATAAAAATATCATGCTCTTCTCACGTTTTCTGATTTGAAAGATTTATGGAGGAAATTATGAAAAGAACAAATACCATACAGGCCTCATCTTGTTTCCAGTTTTCTATTTTCTGCTCTCAAATTAATTAATATTCTTCACAAACAACAAAATATAAATATATGAGAACGGCAACTATGTCCAATTTTAACGTTTATATAATCAATTGAATGAGAATACCCACAAAGAAAGACGGAAAAGCATTAAATCAAGTAGCGCAAAACTCAGACAGAAATTGAAAACCTCATTCAAAATGTTAAAATTAAAAAAAAAAAAGGACATGAATTTTTATAAACTAACATAAATTATATTGATTAGAGACCCATACCAGATCCACCATATATAAGAACACTCCAAAACATGGAATCATGTATCTACCTTACAACAAGATATCCTTAAAAACGTTTTTCTTAATTATAAATAAAATCATGATGATCGGAGACAGTTCAACTAACCGCCATTATATCTGGTTCTTTGAAGCCTATGCCAGAGATCAATCTTTCCCTAGAGAGGAATAAGTGGTTTGAAGTTTTGCTAACGGAATTAATAATGGTTTTTTACGTAAGAGTGAATCTTTTTTCTGTTTTCCGATCCTTTTCCTTCTTTTGATGATCAAATATATTTATTAATTTACGACATATAAATTTAGGTTGACATGATGTGAGATAAGCATATATACAATATTGTACTCTCTCAAGTTGCCAAATAAGTTGTTTCGAATTTGCTCCTCTTGACAACCAGCTGTGGCCGATACACGTGAACCCGTGCTTAAACAATAACTAAACATAGATATGTTGATTATGAATAAGCCCAGGAGAGTTTATAATGGTCTATGCTTATATTTATTTTCAAAATACAAAATTATTTTATTTGCACATAATATATGATGATTAAACTCTCCTTAATTGAACACTTTACTAAAAATGAAAAATAAATAAAAAACTTTACAAAGTAGTCACCACTGCAAAATCTATTTTTTTACTACGTGCATTCTTATATACTGTGTTAGGATCACCTCATATTGATAAAAAGTCCAAAGAACAATTTGATCTTGATCAAAACGGTTGACTTAACATCATCTTAAAATAAAATACACTGACAAATTTGTAAATAAAAGGAAATTAACGACGGTTTTGAAAAAAGCATCCAAAACCGTATTTAAAATCACTGTTTGTCTTTGAATTTTCTTCTGATTTCGCCTTTCCTTCCCCGATCTTGTCATTTCTCTCTCATCGGATGCTCTTTTTCAAAATTTGAATCGCAGAAACTGAAGCAGCGTCTCACCGATTCGTTTCTCTTTCTTCTCACCTTTCATTCATTCAAAACCAAAGCACGACGTGTCTCCTTATTTTCTCCTGAATTTTGATTTTGATTTCTAATACCTCACTCCATCACACCAGTTCGCAACAACAAACCGATAAGATGATGATATTGATTCCCTCACATACCTCTGGCCCCTTCCCGGAGAGTACTCCATCACACCAGTCCATGCTCTCTCCATTAACCCCACGCTCACGCTCTCCGCCGCCGGCAACAAAGGCAACTCCGCCATTCTCATAGCCACCTTCGACCGATACAGAGGGATCGTGTTCAAGCACACTGGTGTCGGGTTTAGTTTCTTCAGAAAGCTGAGGGAACAATTGCTTATTAATCTTCTCCTCCTCCTAGTTCTGATTACAATATATTTTTTACATATATAAATTTTTAGAGTACATGAACCTATAATTTTATATAATTAAAATTTTTAATATATATAGACCTAATATTTTTTATTTAAATCTATAATTTTTAATTTAAATTTATTGTTATAAAATATGAATTATTAGATAAAAAATATATTATTAGATAAAATCATGATTTAATTATAAAATATATGCATTTTTAAAATAATAAATTTAAAACAAAAATCATGATTTAATTAAAAATCATAGATTTGAATAAAAAATATTAAATTTATATATATTAGAAATTTTAATTTTATAAAATCATAGGTTCATATATTTAAAAAATTTATATATGTAAAAAAATATATTATTAAAGAAAAATTAATTATTATGTAAATTTATGTGTGGAAATATATGCATTAAAATTAGTAATATTATATATAATCATATTAATTAGTTTTTAATATGAATAGTCTAATAACTTAATTGATTAGAACACTCTATTTGAAACCAAAAGGTTATGGGTTTGACACATGTTATTAGAAAAAGCTTAATTATTTGTAATTTCTTTCTACGAATTATCTCATATACTCTGTTTTCATCCCTATCAAATTATGCAAACTTTTGCCTTTTACCCCTGGCCAGCCTCAGATTGTGATGACGGTTCTGAAAGTTCATATGCATTCCAAAGCTTGCTCTCAGGAAATCAAGAAACGCATATATAGAATGAAGGGTAAGTATATGTGATTTTTCAGATTTCAATTTCACTAAGTAACATTCCATTATGCAACACAAGGTCTTACTTTTTATTGAATTTATAATTATAATTTAATTAGCGGAACAAAAACGTGTAGAATTGTGCCTTCACTGTTTGAAACTTTGAATATGAATCAACCATGTGAAAGGGGTTATTATTATTAGTATTTCATTATTCCCATTCCATTAATCCCACTACCACGGCACTTGAAATTAAATCAATTAATTTAATAAAGTGGTCAGGTTTCGGGTGAAGTGATGCTGCAGCTATGGTCAAATTCTGGTTGAGTAATCAATGAAGCAAGAGTGTTTGCACAGCTGTTGTATCTTTATCACCAAAAAGGGTGAAATGACTGCTAGCTCCATTTAAAATAAATTAATACTGTTGATGATATTTTTGTATCTTTATCACCAAAAAGATGTGGAATATATATATATATATATATATATATATATATATATATATGTTTTAGTGGTATTGTTGAATATTATTGTGTTTCTTGATGTTTTTATTTATTTTTTCTTTGGAAAGGTTCATGAGTACACACCCATGTCAACCTTGGGGAGAATTCATGGAGTATTGGCTTGAGAAACTGTTGGATACCGGTAAATTCTTCTTTGCCTAGTTTTTTTGTTTCTCCCTTATTCTATGTTTTGTTTTACTTAAACGTGTATGTTACATCCTTCAAATTTCAATTTATCTTTTTAGTTAATTGTAGTTAAAGTGCTAGCCAGACTTATAATAATTAATGTGTTTCTTAGTTCGTGGATATTTCTTATGAAATATAATAGGATCCAAAAACAATGTGCGGTGCCGTTTTAAATAACAAAATAGTAGCTAGTTAGCTACGTCGCATAATAATATTTATACAAATATGGATTGTTACAATACTTGTTGTGAAACTAAAAAGCATTATATTACTGCCAAAGCAATAAAAATATAACAAAAGTATAAATTTAAGTTAATTTCTATATACTTTCAACATTCAAGGTCGTTATACTACTTCTAAGTATTCTTTTACTATCTAAGAACTCTTGATATTTAAAAATGATTTTGAACTCATCTAAGCTAGAGAAGAAAATTCTACCTCCTCCAGCACTTATGTTTTCATATTTAAGATTTGAAAAGCAAAACTTTTTTTAATCATTTGGATTGACTCATTGATTTTCTAAGTGACAAACTGACCATGCGAATAATATATATATATATATATATATATATATATATATATATATAAGGAAAATACTAACAAATACCTTAAGATCAATACCTGTGAAGGAATCAAAGTAGAACTTTTTTATTAGGATACATTCTTCAATGATTTTGATGACAATCTCAACAAATTTTTTAATACAATTTTTTAATGTGTTGATTTCTTAACAAGTAGTGCTCTTAGGACCTTAAAATATAATAGTCCTGTAAGTTTTGAAATTAGCAAAGGTAAGGCTCTATATTTTTAATTAAGCATTTAACCTGAAATTATTTCAAGAAGAAACTTATATTAGGAATTGATTTTCCTTGAATTGTAACATATAGCATGGCGAGCATGCAATTTTATTCATATAATATGGTTGATTTTTTCTCTGGTTTGTAAATTTGTGAAATGTTATTTAGGCAACAAAATGTTTGTAGATGATGATTTTATGATATTAATTTTCTCTTTCTTTAATTTTTCAGCCCCAAGTTCAACATATGATAGTTCCCATGCAAGGCTAGGAGTAGATATTGATCCTCTCCTTTAGTGTTTAACATGTGTGATCTAAATGGCAGTGGAATTTTATGTGCCCTTGGCATATTGAATGCATTTTATGTTATAATACATTACATGCGGTGATGTTGGTTCTTGTGGCCAGATATTATTTATTTAGACTTACATTTAACTTTGGAATCATTATTCATGTTATATTGTAAATTCTGGAAAAATGCTTGTCTAATTGGAAGCACAAATTGGATGAAGATGCTACTAAATTAAAACTTTTTTGTGGGAGACGTAATGGGATCTTGCTTTACATAAATTGGTATTTTTTTTATAAAAAAAATCATCCTCTAAAACGATTTTGAGGAAAATCATCTTAGAATATAAGGTCTTGAAAAAAAATTATGCATATTCTAAGATGATTATAGTGCGAAACAGTTTAGAATGATATCATTTTAAGACGGTTATAGTGGTTATGCACTATAACCATCTTAGAAGGTCTTTTAAAAAAAATTTCATACATTCGAAGATGGTTATACACTAAAATTATCTTAGAAGGTCTTAAAAAAAATTTCACACATAAATAAAAACGGTTTTAATGTATAACAGTCTTAGAATGGTATCATTCGAAGATGGGTAACATTATAAGACGATTATGTATTAAAATTGTCTTAGAAGGTCTTAAAAAAAATGTTCATACACATTCTAAGACGACTAATTGTAGGAACCGTCTTAGAATGGTACCCCTATGAAGACGGTTTAATAATCATCTTTGAAAGTGTTATCTTTCAAAGTCGCTTGATAGAGAGACGGTTCTCCAATCGTCTTTGTAGGAGTAAAAGAACTGACTTAAAATAACAATTTTGTAAAAGTGAATATTGTATCTTGCAATCTAATTAACATAATCAAACTTAAAAATAGTACATATCTTGCAATTTTATGCTTATATTTCAGCCAGTGGAAGAAAAATTAATTCTGTTAATTAAAAAAGTTAATTAATTATTAATTACATTAATTTTAATTAAAAATTATTTTTTGTCAATTTATTTTTCATTAAACTTGATATCAATAATAAAAAAAGTGATTAGAATTAAAATCTCAATTAAATAAAAAAAATATTTTAAAATAATGACATTAAATAAAATAAATTAATTGTGATTTTCTTTGTATATGAGACCAAGACAATATTAAATTGAGAAGAGACACTTACACAGTTACTCTAACATCATGCAATAGTAACACCTAACATGTAATGAGACTATAAATCAATAGTAACACCTAATAATGAACAAAGTTTAGCTTAATTAATTACTTCGAACTAGCATGACTCTGCCAAGCTTTTAAAGCAAAGCATGAATCTGACAAATTATACATTAAATTTTATTATAGACTTTCTAACCTTATATTCAAACAGTTACTATTTTTTTATTTAATAATGTGCATGTGCATCATTCATGACATGATGACACATGCACTTTCTCGGGAATGAGTCTAACGGGTTGAGCCTTTGCTAAAGTTATCCCAAAGCTATCTTCCATGTTCATACTATCATCATCTTCAACAAGTTTCCAGTTAAAACAGTTTATTAGCGAACCCAGCATCAAATACAACATTCTCATGGCCAACGGCAAGCCAAGACAAAGCCGACGCCCAGCACCGAACGGCGTAAGCTCAAAGTTGTGACCTTTGACATCAATATCCTTCGAATCCATCAAGAACCTCTCCGGTGAAAACATGTTTGCATTATTTTTCCATATGCTTGAGTTTCTGCCAATAGCCCACACATTGACAAACACTTGTGCATCTTTTGGGATTGTGTAGCCACCACTGATTTCCACATCTGCATTGGCTTTCCTGGGAATCAAAAATGGGACTGCAGGATGCAATCGAAAGGTTTCTTTGATCACTGCTTGCAAATAAGGAAGCCTACCAATATCTGATTCCTCCACCGCTTTTCCTCTGCCAATGGTTTCCTCCAGCTCTTGCTTTGCCTTTGACATTGCCTTTTCATTTTGGAGCAATTCTGCCATTGCCCATTCCACCGTAGATGTAATCGTATCCGTTCCCGCAACAAACAAAGTCTAGTGATTAAACCACAGCCATTAATTAATTAAACTAGAAGATTGCATATATGACGATATATAATCACTACATATAATGTACTGATAAGATAAACAATTTTTAGTTAGATTTTACTTATTTTTTTTGACTGAATTTCAAATTAGGAAGGATTTCTTTTTTCTCGTGAACCAGGTTTGAGAAAAAACAAATATGACAATAGAACCTATTAAAAATAAATTAACAACTCAAGAGGAGCATATATTATATATATACCAGAGCTAAATGTTCAATTTCGGTTTGGTTCATCTCTTGGCTGTTGAGCAAGGTATTTAGCATGTCATTGTTGGTGTCAGGGCCATGGTTGCTTTCTCTGAGCTTTAACCTCTGATGAATCAAAGCGCGAAAGGTGTCAATGATCTTGCCAGAATAAACAGTGTTGCGAGTCTTGATACCCTGCGGGTCCATGAATTTGAGTACAGGGAAGAAGTCAGCGAGGTTTGGTTTACCACTCTCTTCCATGATTTTGAGCACCAAATCCTTGAAATCTACAGCAGCAGAAGAAGAGTGGACCAAATCTAGAGAAAAAAAAGTGTTGGAAAGCAAATTGATGGAAGTGTTGAAAACTGCTCTTCCAATATCCACCGCTTCACCAGCTAGGCTGCTTCGGTGGATATCGTCGAGGAGTTGATGCAGTTTGATGCGCCTGAGGTCTTGGCTCGCATCAAGAGTCTTGTTGGAGAATAACTGACCGGTGCATATTTTTCTTAGGTCTTTCCAGAGAGGTGAAATGGGCAAGAAGGTAATGCTGTGGTTGTGGTGGTTGTGAACCTGCACTGCCTGTGGAATGGCACGGTTTGACGACAAGGAGTGGTCGTGGGTTAGGAGCACCTCTTTGGCCATGTCGACGGAAGAGACCACTATGGTGGTTACTTGGCCGAACTTGAGGGTCATGATTGGGCCGTGAGTCTCGGCGAGTTTTGCCAGAGATTGGTGGGGCTTTTTGCCGAGTGCAAGAAGGTTTCCGATTATGGGAAGAGGGAAAGGGCCTGGTGGGAGTTTGGAACCTGCTCTACTTGATGAAACCACCCAGATCCAGTGTGCGGCAACTGTTGCTAAAGTTAACACAAAGAGGACTATACAGCTTAGAAACAACTCCATCATCTCTCTCTCTCTTCACTCTGCTACCTACACACCAACCAAAAATTGCAGGAAAAGCCTTTAGTTGAACACAGTTAAGAATAGAGAGAATAAACCAAGCTCTTAAACTTATACTCATAATGATCATCGTGTCTAGGGTATGCTAGTGAAAGTTGTTAAGTAAGATACCAGAGTAATATTGATAGTTGGATGAAAATTTTAAGATTTTTTAGTAAATGGAAACCGATACCTAGAACACTGTTTCGATCATTTGTTATTGTGCTTTGATTTTGCAGCCGTCGCAGCGATTTGGTTTGATTACCGTTGTATCCTTCAATGTGACACTCTTTCATATTGTTATTTTATATTTAGCTTTATACAATTGTTATATATTGACATTTTTTATCTATAGGTTATTTCATAAAATACTAAAAGTAGTATTTTGATTTAACTTATTTAATATTTATTTCTTTTTATATAGGAAATTAATATTTATCTTTTTATAGGAAATTAATATTTATTTCTTAGAAGAAGAAAACAACTTAAATTAAGTTTTGAAAAGAATTTTTTTAAAAGGCAATTCTTAATTAAATTAAAAATAAATAAAAGGCTAATTTTAAGAGTTTTTGTTTTCCATTTTCCTTGTTTTTGAATTTAAAATCTCAAAAGTCAAGAAACACAAAAAAATTTAAACTTGAAAATAACTTTTAAGCTTGAATTTTTCTTAGGTTTTAAAGCAGGTGCATATGTATTAAGATGTCTCATAGAATTGGTATATATAGTCAAATGGAGTATATTGTTAGTAAATTAACTTCTATCGTATTAGACTAAGTTTATTCTCAATTTTTAATATGGTATTATAATCTAATTTTAATATCAGATCACATGTAAATTTCATACTCTATTCATTCTTGGATGTAACAAAATATGTCAAGATCTCACGCTGACCAATATACATCTAAAGAAATTATTAGAAAACTTGAGTAAAGTTTTCAAGATAGTTTGTGAAATTATTTCCTTCACCTAACTATGAAGATTAATTCATTCTTAATTTTAATATTTATGGAAATGAGTGAATAACAATAACAATAGAAGATATGATTAAATTAAAAAGAAAAAAAGGGAAGTCGTGGACCATCACACTACTTCAAAGTCGTGTAGCTGCACACAACTCCTAATAAAAAAGAAAAAAAAAAGAAAAAAGGAAAAAATTGAAAAACAAGAAAAAAAGTAGTAAATTTTTTTTGTAATTTTATGGATAAACTTATCAAATATTGGGGTGCATTTAGCAATTATTTATTGTATACTTGAAAGTTGTAAACAATGAGGCTTTAAAGTCGTGAGGAGGGGGTGTGAATAGCAGAAAAACAAAATAACTTCAAAACAATGGGGTGCAGATAGAAAAAAACAAAACAAAATTATTAATTTTCAAAAAACAACATAAGATTTAAATTTTATTTTTCAAATTAATTTTTTTTAATTTAATTATTGAATTTTTTATTTTTTAAACAACTTTATTTAATCTTTTTAGGCAACATATTTAATTAATGTCATGAAATTATTAAATGTATTTTATTTGGTTTTAATATATAAGCTATTCATCTAATATAATTTTAGATTAATTAACATAATTATATTCACCAAAATAAATCAATAAATACAAATAAATAATATATCTCTTATTTCATATAAGAAAGAATGTCTACTATTACAAAAAAAATCATTCAAACAATATTTCTATCCAAATTAGAAATTTAAAATTACTAACAATAATTACAAAATTATTTTAAAAACTAATAAAATTAATATAATAAATTACAATAATTTAATTTATATACATAAAGGAACCAAAAAATTTTAATATCATTATTTTATATATTATAATAATTAAATTTATATATTTATTAAATTATTTTACTATCCAGTTTATTAATTTTCAAACAACCTAAAATTTAAATTTTATTTTTCAAACTAAACTTACATGTGTTATTTAAATTTTTTAATTTCCTACTCAATATATAAACAAATTTATTTGCCTTTTCAAATTACTCAAATAATAAAAAAATTAAACTAATAACAACACTTTTTTAAATTATTTCTTTTAAAATTATATTAAATTAAATAAATAATGATAGAGAAAAAATTATTTAATTAATTTGAAAAAAATTTAATGAAATCGTGGGATTTGTTACAGCTTCCATTTTCGTTTAATTAAAAATAGTTAGAAAAAAATAAAAGAATATGGGAGAAACAAATTTTTTGTGCAAAGTCGTGCCAACTGGCACGACTTACCCCCTTTAGGAAATTAGAAAAACTTTTACCCTCAAAACATAATTAAGTTAAATTTTTACCCCCCCCGGATAAAAAAGCCAAGTGCAGCTTAGAAAGAAAGAGGAAGAAGAGGAAGAGAGAGAAAGCACAATGAAAAAAACTTGGGTAATTTACTAAAGCTAATGTTAAAAAAGTTGAATATTTTGGTAAGTAATAATATTTTATAATATAATAATATCATTATTATTAAATTAATATTTATATTTGTTTAAGTTATGATAAATAATGTTGATTATTCACTGTTGAAAAATGAGACAAATTAATTAGTACATCTAAGCTATATTCTGCAGAGAAAAATAAAATAAAAAGGGGAATAATTTTAAAAAACTTAATTAATTAAAAACACCATGAATAAGTATATATCAGTTATATTATACAGAGAAATTAAAACATTATGGTACTTAAAATGATGAGAGACAGAGAGACAAATGTAATAAACACAACGTTCTAACAATAACAATTGATTAATAAAAATAACAAAACTAATCATAATTTGAAAGATGTGGTGCAACGGATATGTGTTTCTTTCATTTGAATCATTGTAGTGAGTTGCTTATCATGCACAACAGCTTCATCAATTATTACAACATGTTGATTGGCTATTGAGACTTATTGGGTTACTTGTTCATTAAAAATAGCTAAAATTTGTATTTGACAAAAACATTTCGAGTAGTTGGATTCTTTATCACCTTTAAGAAGTCTTCATCGTTTTTCAACTCTATTATGTCATATTTGATTATTTGTGAAGTATGTATTGCTTTTTTCATACAGTTGGGTAAATTACAAATTTTTGTCAATTTTGAATGTCATTTTACTCTAGTATATGGTGCACCAAAACGTCCATTATTACTTTCAGACTTAAATTTAAATATTGAGTTGTCAAATCAATGTCAATTTTGTTGGTGAAACATCTATTATTTTTTTAAGAGATTTGGATAAATTGTAAATTATTGTAAATTTTGAATAACATGTCCAGCTAATAGGAGAAATAAAAAAAGTTGACCAATATGAACAATAATACGAACTAATATGGATGACAGAGAAAGAGGTCAACCAAAGCATTGCTTTATCGACAGAATAGTAGGTCATTCAAAAAATAGATGTTTTACCGTCCTAGAAGTTCTAGTCAAGCAATTTAATGTTATATTTTTTTTAACTATTTATGTTATAAAGTTATATGCTTTAATTTAATCTTCATTTTAGGAATTTTGTCAATTTCTTATTTTCTTTAATATATTATTTTCCATTTTTTGTTAATATTTTTAAATATATTTTTAAATAAGTCATCAATAGTTAAAATAAATTATGTAATAATATTTTTTTATCTCAGAATTTCATTATATTATAATTTTATAATAAACATATTTATGTATTATAATATTGATTCTCAAAATGATATTATTATTATGTGCAAGTACACATTTTAAATACTACTTAGAATTAATTTTTTCTTATTTATATTATTTAATTTTATTATTTTCAAATTAAATTATTTTTTAATAATAAACATGTATCTTTTGGTAAATAAAATTGCTACATGTCTCTACTTATGATTGAAATGATCCATAACCTCCTCAATTTTTTTTTTGTTTATGGTACCTTGCTCCTAATAATAATATATATTTAATTTTGCTGGAAAAAAATGATAATATTGTTTATTTATATCTTATATTGTTATTGTTATTCACTCATTTCCATAAATATTAAAATTAAGGATGAATTAATCTTCATAGTTAGGTGAAGGAAATTATTTCACAAACTATCTTAAAAATTTTACTCAAGCTTTCTAATAATTTCTTTAGACGTATATTGGTCAGCGTGAGATCTTAACATATTTCGTTACATTCAAAAATGAATAGAGTATGAAATTTACAGGTGATCTAATATTAAAATTAGATTATAATGCCATATTAAAAATTGAGAATAAACTTAGTCCAATACTATAGAAGTTAATTTACCAACAATATACTCCATTTGACTATATATACCAATTCTGTGTGACATCTTAATACATATGCACATGCTTTAAAACCTAAGAAAATTTCAAGCTTAAAAGTTATTTTCAAGTTTAAATTTTTTTGTGTTTCTTGACTTTTGAGATTTTAAATTCAAAAACAAGGAAAATAGAAAACAAAAACTCTTAAAATTAGCCTTTTATTTATTTTTAGTTTAATTAAGAATTACCTTTTAAAAAAATTCTTTTCAAAACTTAATTTAAGTTATTTTCTTCTTCTAAGAAATAAATATTAATTTCCTATATAAAAAGAAATAAATATTAAATAAGTTAAATCAAAATACTACTTTTAGTACTTTATGAAATAACCTATAGATAAAAAAATGTCAATATATAACATTCGTATAAAGCTAAATATAATATAATAATATGAAAAAGAGTGTCACATTGAAGGGTACAACGGTAATCAAACCAAACCTATGTTACGGCTGTAAAATCAAAGCACAATAACAAATGACCGAAACATTATTCTGGATACCAGTTTTCAAGTTACTAAAAAATCTTTAAATTTTGATCCAATGATCAATATTATTTTCGTATCTTACTTAACAACTTTCACTAGCGTACCCTAGACACCCTCCATAATGATATTTATCTCTTCCTCCTTTATACTACTAGGCTACTAGTAGTAGATAAGGTAATGAAAAAATTTAATTTTGAAAATTTTATTTATTTTAATCGATGATAAAGTTTTTTAAAAATATTTAACTTAATTATGTATTCAACACTCAATTTAAAACATTTGTTTAAACTGAAATAATTGGTAAAATGATCATTTGGAACATTTATTTTTTAAAATTTATCATTTAGAGATAAAACTTAAATTAATACCCCAAAGGATTAGTAGTAACATATATTAGATTTCTAAATTAAAAATCATAATATATATGACTTATTCTTTTTTTATATTAGAATTGTACAAAAATTTATCACTTCAATTTTTTTTAACACGATTTTGAAGTTGTAATAATTTATTCACATGACTTTAAAATTGTAAATATTTTATTTTTTATTTTTTAGTGTAATGTATTTTATTTTAATTATTTAATGAATTAATATATATTTTTTATATTGATTAATTTAATATTTTCTATATTTTTTACTAATATTAAGAATTATTATTTATTTTGTAAATTAAAAAATATGAAAAATATAAATAAAATATTAAATACTTTGTTATTAATATTAATAAATAATATTAATTTATAATTTATCAAATAATATTAATTTATTTAAGAAAAATTAATTTATACAATTATCATTAAGTAAATTAATAATTTCATACAATAGTATTAATTAATTTATAAACTATTTAATATTAACAACATGAAATAGTTTAATAATAAAAATAGTTGTTAACAAAATAATATATTAATATAAAATGAATAATATAAATTAAACAAAAATATAAAATAAAATATTTACAATTTTAAAGTCATGTGAATAAA
>PYAF01004289.1:205811-220727 GCA_007407185.1 Glycine tomentella | reverse complement strand
AATTTACAAAATAAATAATAATCTTTAACATTAGTAAAAATATAGAAAATATTAGATATAGAAAATATATTAAATGAAACAATATAAAAAATATAAAATTAAATTAAAAAAACATACATTAATATATTAAATAATTAAAAAATATTTATGATTTAAAAAATAGATTACGTGCAAAAAATGTTGAAGTCATAAAATAATTTACAATTTCAATAAAAAAATCTTTATAATTTTAAAGTCGTGTAAAAAGAAATTCTAATGTGTTTAAAAAAATAAAAATTTGAAGTCGTAAATTTTTTTATAATTTCAATAAAATAGGAAGTCGTAACATATATTATGACTTTCAATATAAAAGTGATAACATATGTTATGACTTATCTTTTTTGAAGTATTAATTTAAATTTTATCTCTAAATGATAATTTTTTTAAAATTATTCCTAAATGATGGTTTGAAAAATTAATATCAATTAAATAGTGGACAATTCATTAACATTTTTTAACTTTAGATACTAATTACAAACATGTTTTTTTAAATTTGAGGGGTTTAAATGTTTTATTTTTAAAATTAGAAGGATAAAAATAATTTTATTTTAAATTTTAAGAATTAAAAATGTAATTAATTGTTTATTTTTTATTTGGTAATTTTTTAATAATTGCTGGTGATTATAGACGAGTTTTTTGTTTGAACGACACAAGGGAATCAAACTTTTGTTGTTTAAATGACAACTACCAAAAAAATTTTAATTTCTGAGCAGACACGGATGCAGCAGGAGCAAAGGGGGGCTCGACTCTCGAGTCCCCCCCCTTCTTGCTCAACTTCTGATAAATTCATTAGTAATCCTTCATTATTATATTTTCTCTTCGATTCATATTTTTATTCCTGCACAGATTTTATATGTACTTGGTCTTTTGTGAAGGTGAGCTTACTATATGTAAAAAGCTTGACAGGTAGATTACGGTATTGTGCTGTGGGGTAATTACTCATTGAGTCCTTGTTGTGGCCATTTCACCCTATTTTCAAATGGATTTAGAATTTAAAAGAAAGCATAAATTACATATAATGCATACAATTAAAAGTCGCACCATCATTTTAATGTTTTATTTTTAATTTTTTATTATAGGATCAACTTTTGTTTTCAGTTTCCAATGGATGTAGAGATGGTCTATAATCAACCTTTATAATTAAGTTTAAGTATTTATTTTCAAAAGTGAGAATTTTAAAAATTTAATTTTCTTTACAACGTAATTTCAATATTAAATAGTAATGATGATATTTAGTTATATGTTTATATTTTTAATCATTTTTTTGAACTTTGTTTAAAGTTTACAATATTCATATAATGCAAAAAATACTATTTTTTAAAACTGCGGATATTCTTAACTTCGTTTCCATTAAACAAATAAAATTGTTTTATCTATTCTAATAATACACAAATTGAAAGGTGAAATTTCATTCTCTTTGTTGCAAATTAAATTGATCTCAATATAGTAAGATTATATTTTAGTAATTCTTTACTTTTATTGTATTAGACTTTTTGGTCTCCTGCTATTTTTTACAGGTAATTTGTATCGGTTAATTTCATTGATACGTGTTATTTGTTATTATAAAAATTAATCTAAATAATAAAATAAAATAATTAACACATCCGTTGTGCATATTACCCCTGACAAATTAAATCAAATTTGACTCTCGCCACCATGCAATTGGTGCAATAGCGGTTAAGCAAAAAAACATTGTGTACACTATTAGAAAATAGAAAAACACTGAATAGTAATGGAATCAGCGACCAACAAAAGTTGGTGACAAATAAGAACTGATTTAATGAATGAAAATATATGTGTCATTTATCTAAATCGGTGACTGTATTGACAGCGCAATTTCGGTCCAACTAGAAATTAAGTTATACGCTTTAGCAGACACACCGACGACAAAAATAAAAAAGACAACATATAAACGAGAAAAAAAATGAAAAATATTCCATAAACTTCATAAGACAACAACTCGTCTTTTCTTTTAAATTTATATTTTAAAGTACATTTTTAAAATTATATATATATATAACCGAAAAATAAGTAAGAGGCACAATAATAATAAATAATATCACACATATAATTGTAATTTTTTGTGTTTAATTAATAATAAAACTCTTCAATACCAAATAATAAAAAAATAAAACTCTTTAACAAGTTGGAAGCACTTTTACTAATTTTTTCCATATTTAAACAAAAGCTTATCTTTTTGGCCTGCAATTATATATTGCTTAACCATAGAAAAAAATAATATTGTATGGTTAGAAACAAAATCTAAGGCATTATTATTGTCGTGGCATGATAGGCATCTTACAGATCCAAAATGAGCGCAGATTCTAAGCCTGCAAGACTTTGTATATGTACATATACACTTATTATATATTTCTGTGGTGACTGGCGAGTGACATAAACACATGCACCAGAGACATATAAATTAAGCACTAATCCTGCAAGATATATATACATTTTTAAGCAAGTTTCTCGAGAAGATAGAAGATGTTTGGGCAACTTGAGCATGAGCTAGAGCTGCACGTGCCAGCGAGTGAGGCATGGGATCTGTTTGGTACCCTTGAAATAGGAAAACTTGTTGCCCAAGAGCTGCCGGAATTGTTCCAAAAGGTGGAGCTAGCCGAAGGAGATGGAGGGGTTGGGACTGTCCTCAAACTAACTTTTACTCCAGGTTTCATTTATTATTATTATTATTATTATTATTATTATTATTATTATTATTATTATTATTATTATTATTCATAGAAATCAAATACAAATACGTAGAGTTTACAATAATATCATCTATGGATTTGTTTTATAAGAAATAAATTTTAATATAACTGGATGGAGTAATTATTATCTTAGACTTTTTTTTTACAGTGATTATATTGTAACTTGAACTTATCACTTTTTATATATGTGGTTGCTAACATATTCTCATATGAAAGTATTTTAGTAACCTACATCTGAAAATTCAATTATTTTTTGTGATAATAAATTTATTTAAAAATAATATGATAATCTAATGTTTATATTTTTAAAACTCATTTATTTCTCTCCCCTACTCATTCTTTCTCCTCACATAATTTAATGTTTATAAGTAATTTACAAGTAAATTATTCCATCGATTGAAAAACATCCGTTGGTGTTCAACATGATCCTCCACTCTGTTAAGATATGAAAATGTTAATTAAGTTTTAATCTAGATCACACTGATTTTTTTAAGTTGAAGTGTTTAATTAGGTATACCTGGGCCAGCTGGTTACAAAGAGAAGTTCACTAAGATTGATAATGAGAAGCGCATCAAAGAAGCAGAGGTAGTTGAAGGAGGGTACTTGGAGTTAGGATTCAGTCTATATAGAGTTCGTTTGGAAGTGATAGAGAAAGGTGAAGAGTCGAGCATAATCAAATCTACGATTGAGTATGAGGTCAAGGAAGAGAACGCGGCCAATGCCTCGCTTGTTTCTATCCAGCCATTGGCAACCATTCTTGAACATGCCAAGAATTACCTCAACAAAAACAAGGCTGCAAATTAAAGAAGCAAATTAAGTAGCAATCATTTGCCTAGTTCGTGAATAAAAAGACCAATTAACTTGCATGCTTTGCCTCCTAATCCTACCTTTTGTACCATCAATTCATATCACAATGTTTTCTTTCTCAGAAGATGATTTGCATTTATCTTGAGAAACATTTATGCTATGAAAAGAGAATTGGGAGGTACCAAATACATTCATCAATTTAATAATCAGAACATGCAAACCTAGGGTTGGTGACCATATTTAACGAATTAATTATAGCTTGCTTGTTACACGATATAACTAGCACTTTGAGCTTCAAAATTGAAACTATGAGCGGCTTAATTTAGCAAGGTGCAAAAGAATCAAAAAAAGAAATGAAGAAGCTTTTATGAGTCATGTGAGAGTTGTAACTTATGACTCAATTGTGTCACGCAAATCACAATTGATTTGGCTTTTGCTTTTATTTTCTTGGTTTCGTAACCCTATTTTTTCTCACTGAATTTGCTAGGCACGTGCTTTTCACAGTATAGCCCCCTGTGCCGTATGTACTATCATGGACCATGTTTATTTATTGGGCCATTCCCTTCTTAATTCTATCGACATCATGAACATGTTTGTTATAGGTGTACTGGCCCAAGCAACAGATTGATTTATCAGCAACATGATTGTAATTATATTTATTAGCTATTGTTATAACTATTTTATATTGTTGTTATCTCTCATTCTCTTGTTACAACAACTTTATCTTTAAATAGTTTAGATCTTATTTTCCTTCAGTAGTTCAGAATTCAGATCTTATTTTGTAGCTACTGGTTATTTGTTAGTTTCCCTTTGCTTTCTTCGTGTGATCAATTCGAGTTGGACATTACTGACCTATATTTATTTCTTTTCCTTCCCAATATAGTTATTTCTTCGGGTGATCAAGTAGTATAATGAAGTGAACTTTGAGAAAAAGAACAGAGCAAAAGAGAATGTTGTTGGAGTGAAAGGAAGATCAGCAATGCATGCTCAACACTGCTTATCGGTGAAAACTGAATGAATCGATATGAGATAAATAACATCAAGCACCCAATACATATACATGGATGGTGATGTAAAGAGAGAAAAATATTTTGAAAATCAATCAACCGTAAAAATGATTATTTTTTTTAGTATACAATGACTTTGACGAAGATCGAATCTAAATACTAAAAGCACAACTTCAAAAGAGTTCACCTTTCTCTGCGCATTATGTAATTATGTTTCACAAAAAAACAGAAAATAAGTGGTTCATCCTCATTATCATCATCAAGATTGCTATATTGTATATAAGGGAATGATTGGGAAGAACAGAGGTTTTTTTTTTTTTTTTTTTGTATTATCAGAGATTGATTTTGAAAGAAGAAAAAATTGTAGAAAAGGAGAATAATAGATAGATATAATAAGGCACGTTCACTTTTTGCAATTCAGCCCTGACAATTCGAGACACATCAATGTGCTACGTGGAAGCCATCGTAACCATTTAATAGCCACATTAACTATAACTTACTATTATTAAAAAAAAATATATATATATATATATATATATATATATTTTTCATCGTCTCATGTATAACAAGATTTCAATTAACTTTATCTTTTATTATGTTATTATCTCTAGAGACTAAAATACTTTTCATTTAATTAAAATTTTAGTTTTATGACTATTTTTATTTATAATATCAAGTTTCAATAACTGAAAAAAAAACATCAAACTTCAATAAAAAATAATTTTAATTAAAATTGATTCAATTAAATGCAATTAACTAACATTCTTATTTAACCTAAATCAGTTATGTTTTTCTTATATTTGAGACAAGAAAAAAATAACATCTATTATTCACTTAAAAAAATATGTAACATCTATTAGAAATTATTTTATATTCTTCATATAATATGCCATATATCTTTAATTAAATGGCTTCATATATATTATTTTAATTTTAAAAAACTCAATTAATTCTCTCTAATGAGAAAATATAAACAAGTTGCTTAAATCCTCTCTCTCACACTAATGCTACGCAACCCACAAGTAATGATTGTTTATATTAACAGTTATTTTTTATTTTAATTAAACAACTCAAAATTACATATAACACACTAAAATATTATTTTTATTTTTAAGCAGCTAATGCAATGTAATTAAACAACTCCCATTAAAAATGTTCATAACTCATTGATTCAATTGATTGACAAAATTCAGATTTAATTAATTTATAGTTCCTGGATTATTTGATTTTTTTAATTAGATTCATTAATTATTTTTAATTAATTCCTTGAACTTTTATTTGTTTTTTAATCGAGTCATTCTATCTAATTAATTATCGTTACTTATAGGTTCATTCAATTTAAGTATTCTTTCATAAGTCTTTTTAGGCAGTTGATTCAAATAGTTTTTTTTTTTTTTAACAACAGTAAAAAAGAATAACCCGGTTAAAAAAAGAAATATAAATTCAAGGATTCAATGAGAAGAAAAATTAAAGACTTAATTAAAAAAATGAAAATGTTAAACAATTTAAGAATCTACGGATCGCGGATTAATTAAACGTAAATATCATTCAAGAGCCTAACTTGAAATTGTCTCTTGATTTGACTATTTACTCTAGGTAAATCATTTCCTTAAACAAATTGTTTCTTTTACCAACTCTTACAATAATATTCAATGCTTATGATACCCAACTGTGTGGGACAAGATTTTCTTGTGCTAATAAGTTGAACAACTAAACAGCGACCAATCCCTTCTACTAATCCAGTTAACAGATTAAAGTACTTACTTTTCCTAACGAAAAAATATAACGTATTTTTAATTCAAGGAAATTAGTCTATATGTGGCAAACGCGTACAAAGGGAGCAAGTATACATGAAGTCTCAAGGAAAATCAAGTTAAACAAGTAACAGATCTTGTTATTGTTGCTGTCAAGTTTTTCCATTTAGACGAAATCTTTTAGAAAAACGGATTCGCATTGGCTAATTAGTTATTTTAATTAGATAAAATATTATTAAACATGCAAAACGAAAAATAGATGGCTTGTAAACTTGGATAATGAGGTAACGCTCGGAGAAAATCCCCGGCAAGGTCTACCATCCTTTTAACCCCCCAAATTGACTATTGTATATCCTTGATGTCACTTCTCTAATGGTGAGATATCATAAAACACTGTGTAATCAGTAATGTATCTAGAAATAGAAGGAATATGCATGAGATGCAATTAATATTCTTCGGAATTAGAGGCAATTGCTCTAACATATTATTTCGTTATTAATTTGCATGCACTATAAAGACAAATTAATAGAATAGGTACACGTACACATTTCAAGCAAGATTTTGTTCAGTTTTATTTTGAGTTTATTTCTTCTTATCTTCTAAAAGGATATAACATAGTTTTATAAAAACAAATTATGCGATAGCCACAGTCCCACACGATGTATATATCCAGCCATTTTGTTTTTCGATCGGGATTAAGATTTACTAAGCATTTTTACTTAGAGATGCTAATTAATTAATTTATATATATATAAGTTGTTGAAGTGTTAATAATGTTGACAATTCAGAGAAGGCAGTGATATATGTCATCTGGATTCTCCTTATATAAAAACTATGATCCAACTAAATATCATGTGCATGAGATATTGCATGTACTTGATTCTTTAGTTGCTTCCTCTCATTAATTGTTTCCCCACAAGGAGTATCATATGCATCTGGTTCAATGCCCTAAAACCGGATGCAATTATTAAAACCCTTTGTTTGGTAAAAGGAAGATGAACTGTTGCAATGGAAGCACTCAAGATTAGTTGGAGATTTCGTCGTATATAAATTATGATTTCAATATAAAAATACAATGGTGCCAAAATTTCTGTTGCATCAGGATTTTGATGATTCAGACTCTCTTTTTGTTGTTGAAAAGCTTGATGATATTCAGACTTATACATGATTGAGAAAAAATTTGGTAATACAGATGTAAAGACGACGACTTAGACGGTTTAGACCAATGGGTAGAGTATGAGATCGGGAATTTGATCCAATATTAAACAGCAAATTAAGTATAGATGGTATTGTACGTAGTCAATATATATATATATATATATATATATATATATATATATATATAATACTTCTTTAAGTGAGTTGAATTTTTAGAGTTTAACATATTCAAAGTTTATTAAACACTTACAAAAATATTGTTCATTAATAAAAACATATCTCAAGATTAACTGAACCCTTAAAAAAAAATACATGTAAATCGCTCACTAATAAAATCATCACAATTAAACATGGGATTTGAACTTATGTGCTTATAGATATGAATATGATTCTTATGACCAACTTTTGTTAGCGTCAATATAATACTTCTACCTTTACGAATTGTTGTGAATGAATAAGGAATTGCAATTGGGGACGCTATACGGCATTCTTAAGTTATTGCTTTTATTTATTTATTAGTAAGTTATTGTTTTATTCTCCCACTCACCTAATCTTAGAAAGGTTGAGGGGTTCGTCAAATAATTAATTTAAAACTAAGAGATCTGTTAGACAAAAGAAAATAGTAGCATTTTACCATTTCTTTTAATTTATATAATATTCGCATAATCCTTTTCTAATTAGGAGTTGACCGTGACTGCTTTGTCATGATTGTTTGCAATGAAAATGGTGGTGGAATGAACATACATAAGCATTAATCATTCACTTGCACGTACCTAATAAGATTGAATAAGAAGCAGCCGCATCTAGCATTTGCTAGCTTCTTTTTGGCCAATTAAATTTCATCGATACAAAAAGCAGGCACTTTTAATTTTCATTTTGCAATCTTGTTCAAAATGTCTCTATATATGTACATGGAAATTATTAGGTAAGTAGGGATGAATGTGCGTGCTGTTATATACAAAGAAGTTAGTCTTAATCATTTTTTTGATTCATAGTAATGGAACATGCTACTTCTGCATTTACAATACTCACACATTTTATTTAAAATTGAACTAGATTTTCTTAATTAATCTTAATCATATAATTGCACAAAGATAATTAAGATTACTTAATTAATGTTAATCTTATCATTTATTTAAACTATATGCGGTGAGAACACTTTGGTTAATATTATAAGAAATAAAAATTATAAATTTAAATCATACAATTATACTTGAATAATTAAGATTGCAAGTTACTTAGTGGTCGTATCACCATTTAAAAAGCTTGTGCGTGTTTTATAATTTGAATATTATCGAATGATAATCACAATAATTTTTTATTGATTGATAATATAAGTTTTTTTTACATTTTCGAAATTAATTTCTTTCTTTTAAAGTCTAAAAAATTATATTAGAGTTTAAACTTTAAAGCATGCATGCACTTTTTATATACAATTAACCACCCAAAAAAATATTACTTTAAAATATTTATTATAAATATCAATAAAACTTATTATATATAATAATTTATAATTTAATAACAATATAATTTTTTAATAGATTATCCTAAAACATTCTCATATACTTTTAGTAAACAACCTTTAGCTACCCACACATTAGGATTGAAGAACTAAGACATGGATCAAGGAGAAATTATTAAGTAATTAGATGTTCATAATTTCGGATAATGTTGACGTGACATATATTTAAACTTTTCAATTTGTAACAAATTAATAACACCTAATTTTATGTCATAAAAATTAGTAAGAATTATAATTATTCTAAATCATCTAATAATTTTTCGGTAACATGATTTCACTATTCTATACATGTATAAGATAAGTGCTTACACTCGTTTTCAAAAAAAAAAAAAAAGAAAAGATAAGTGCTTACACTATTTAAAAATGTCTCATACTAATTATTTCGTAGATATAACCTTTTATATATCTTATGGAAATTAAATTTTTTGATATATAAGTATTATGACTATATGTTAATAGTATAATTCATTATATTAACTAATAATTTCATCGGTATAAATTATTAATATATACTTGTATATAGTTAATATATCATATTATTAATGTAGGTCCACAATATCAATGATAATGATTTAATTTATTTTAAATAAATAAATAATATCAACGTAAACAATCCTAAGGTTTATATTTTTGTTTTCGTTTATACACGTGATACTTCTTTGCAGTGATACGAAATTATGAATTCATTTGTATATAAAAAAAAATATATATGAATTAGTTAATCGTTAGGAATGCGTTAGGGTTTTGTTGGGGTCCCACAGAGGGACTATTTAGTTTTGCGTACATTGATTTAATTTGATTTGCATACAAGATGAACAGGACGATGTCATACATAGTCGATATTTTTAGAGAGAGGGAGATTTCTTCTCCACACGGGCCATGAAAAGTGAGCTTCAAACTTGCTAAGCAGTTGCCACGTGGAAACCTACCTCTGTTGGTAGTTTAAGTTTGTTGCTGATGTGTTGCCTCCCATCTTGATGTAAATTAAGTACTCACCAAGGTGACCATTGTTATACGTATGTATGTGCCTTATTGTGCCTTGTTCTTGTTGGACAAGCCAAGGTCACGTTGAAAATATGAAATTTATTCCTTCAATTTCTTGGTTTATTTACGTACATTCTGTATACAATTGGCAATATGTCATGGAGATGGAGTTAACGTTGACACTTGACGTGGCTACTTTCATTCTCGTCAATGTAAAACAGTAAAAGCATTTAGACATGAAAATTTAAGTAAAGACAAAACTAGAAAGGGAGAGAAGAAGCTATTAATGCACTTTTTTTAGGCAACTAGCTTATACTTGGTATAGATAGAAGATGATATTACATATATTCACATATGCTTGCACCTTATATATATGTTTTCCTAATTAACACATTCTCTATTTTGAAAAATTAATAATAATTGCTATAATTATGAAACCTAATGCCTAGACTACTGGTAGTTGATAAATGAAAATTAATGAGTGTGGCTAATCATGTTTACGTCCACCCTTTGAAAATAAACATTATTACTCTAAGGAGTGTCTTTCAGGGTCGATATCCTTATGTATAATACAGGACAAACTTGGAATTTTCTGTCATAGCATAGTAATTAAACAAGTATTGAATTAAGCGTTGCTATATATTCCAAACATCGCCATGCTATATTGCTTATATTAACAACCACCTCTCAGCCTCAGATAAATATCCAATTAACTTCCAACAGAGTTCCTTGCAAGTCTATATATACCCTCATTCTCCACTTCATAACACTCAATCGAAGGTATGAATTCTTTTGCTCTCTTATAATTTGTTGTCATGCTATCTACACCCTGAATCAAACTAATTCTTAAGTATTTAATTTCTAACATGCATGTTTATGCAGCTATATAGCGTGAGTGATGATGGGGAGAACACCATATGCATGCAGTAGTGATGAAAATGGTTTGAAGAAGGGGCCTTGGACCCCAGAAGAGGATAGAATATTGGTGGATTACATTCAGAAACATGGGCATGGGAGTTGGAGAGCACTTCCAAAACTTGCAGGGTTGAACAGGTGTGGGAAGAGTTGCAGGCTAAGGTGGACTAACTATTTGAAGCCTGATATCAAAAGAGGAAAATTCTCTGAGGAAGAACAGCAAATCATCATTAATTTACATTCAGTTCTTGGGAATAAGTAAGTTACTTACTATTCCTTCGATTGATTTCATTACTAAATGGAAAGCTTACTTAGAATGAAACATCTCCCCAGTTAGGCTTATATATATGAACATGTTTTGTTAATATTTTTCATATATAATACTACATAATAATCAAAATGATTTTTTATTTATTTCCAATATATATTAGGTGGTCGGCTATAGCAGGTCATTTGCCAGGTAGAACTGATAATGAAATTAAGAATTTCTGGAACACTCATTTAAAGAAAAAGCTTCTGCAAATGGGGTTAGATCCAGTGACTCATCGTCCAAGATCAGATCACCTTAATCTTCTATCTAATCTCCAACAGTTGCTGGCTGCTACAAACATTGTGAGTAATATTCTCACAAACACTTGGGACAGTACTAATAATGCTCTAAGGCTACAATCAGATGCCAAACTCCAATTGCTGCAGAACATACTTCAAGTTCCTACCTCAAACTTGGGCCTACTCAATCCATTTGGACCATCAGATGGTTTTCTAAATGAAGTTTTGGGGTTGAATCAGTCTAAGCTCCAAAATCTTTACAGTAATGGTAGTTCAACTGATGGTTTTCCTTCTCAGAATCAGCCAAATTTCCAAAGCTTTGAAGCCCCTCATCAGCAGCAAACTCTACCCAATGGAGGAAGCATTAATAGTAGTAGCATGAAATCTGAAAAGCTTGATGCGCCATATTCTTCTTCAACAGCATTTGTTAATTCTCTTCCAAATCTAGTTTCAGCCTCACCTGAATATTGTTCCACTCATTTCATGAAAACGGAGTGCTCTGACCCTTCTTCAACTTCAACCAACAACTTTGAAATGTGGGGAGATTTCATGTATGAGAAGTAAACGATGCTTATTGGAAAGATCTCATGATAGAGTAAGTAACCTTTATGCTTATATTAATATTGATCTGTTTTTCTTTTTAGCTCATCCAATCCACTTGTGCTTATTTTATTTTCTCTTATAAATTCTATTTATTTATGATATGGCATATACTTATTTTTCTCTATCTATCTATTTTTGCAGCCAAGAGTAGTGGACAGTCTCTTTGAAAGACAACGGCATTCAAGGTCTATCACTGCGATAATAGGAATTATCATTGATCTCTAGGATCAACACATAATGTTTAATTTAGAGTAGTAGTTGGTTGGTTCATGTGTATTTGAAGATGGATTAAATCTTGGATTCAATCATTATATTTTGTATAGACGAACCATGCAACATGGAGATTGTAATTTATTTTACAGAATAAGTAAAATCCTCTCTTATTCCTCCTCGTCCATTAATTGCAGCACATAAGTCCAACTCACTCAATATATGCGTCTTCTTTCTTAAAATAATAGTATTATTTGTGATGTAAGCTAGAGTCTCTATACTTAGAATGGTTGAAAATAAAACAAAATGAGAAAAAAGGGTGACCGATCGTGGTTTATGACTTAACCTCACATCAACTTTCTGTCAAAATTAAACTTATTTAAAAAAGATAGGTTTTTCACCAATATTGAATTTTTTTTAAGACTATTAAGTTATATTCAACATAATAATAATAATTTTTCTGTCTTTTTTTTTTTTGCTTCTTTTTTTTTTATCTCTTGTTACAAAAAAAAATGAAAAATATACAAAAGTTTAACTTTGTGCAATCTAACCTACACTAACTCAATTTTCATCTTTAATGAGAATGATATGTGCTCTAGTTGTCTATCTTATCTTTCCACTTGAAATTAACACCTTAGAAACAAGAGTCAAAATAGGGGAACAAATTAATAGAACAGCATGGAGACTTAGAGACTTGAAGAATGGGAAAAAGTGATTGAATACTAATTAAAGACGAATTGTTATGGGAACTAAGCTAACACAAAATAAAAAACTGTGAAAATGACCCATTTAGTTTTGGAGCAGAAAGAGGTTTTAAAACATAGAAAAGGAAGATAAATTAAAGTCAAACTTCTCAAAACCTTAACGAAAACGTTGCACAAACACAGAGTTACTTATGCAATAATTCTGCTGACACTGAGACTTAGAAAGCAGCATGGAAAATCTTTCTTATAACTTGGCACCTTTTAATCTACCATTTGGCAAAAAGACGAGTTTTTGTTATCCGTTAGGTGAGACAATTTCTACTGATTTTGATCTAACAAACAAAGAAAAACAATTCATGAATCGTATTACTTCCTCCATTGTACAATGGAAGCTTCACTCAAATTATATAAAGATTTTACATATTATTAGTCAATTAAATATCATCTATATGACTCAATACTCATTATAAAATCCATTAAACTTATTATATAGACGATTTGTAATAATTCAATAACAATGTAAAAAAGTTATTTACATTATACATATATTATTTATTCTTATATAATTATTTATTGGCAGATATAATTTGTTTTTCTTAAAACATCATTAGTATTTAATTAATTAATTACAAATATCACTATTGTAATGGAATATTATTATTATTATTATTATTATTATTATTATTATTATTACAAAAAATGATGGTAACATATACATTAATACAGATGAAAAAACTTGCGTATAAAAGGTAGACAAATCGGAGATACCAGAAAACACTGTCTAAAAGAGAAGGGTTACTTACACTACACAGATGAATCAAAATTGACATTATCGCTGCCAATTTTGGTTACTGAGATAGGAACAGCATTGTCAATTTTGATTAAAAAAACAGTACCAATTATATATATATCTAAGTTTTGTGAGATTAGTTTCTTCACAAAAAAAAAAAATGTTTTGTGAGATTAGAAATCCATTTGCTAGAATGGCCAGAGTAAAGGCAGCCACAACCAACAGGTGTTGAAGTGGAAATATCAAATTCTATATTAAGGTAGTAATATATTGATAGAATTAATTACAAGTTGAATCTACATTACATATAATGGGAAAGAGATGGAAATAACGCCCTCCAGGCTTCTTCCAAGTTCCAACAGCAACGTGGTACATAACATTATGATCATTATTATATGTCAAGTAAGCCTCAGAACTGAAACATCAAACTTTCTGAACTTTCATTTGAATTTGGGATGATGAAAAATACAATCCAACTTGCCACTTCTGTCGTCAAATCTAGATAGGAGGGCAAGGGACGAACAGAGATGGGAGAAAAAAAGGAGGGAGTCTGCATCTGCATCACATACAATTTGCCACTAACATGGAGAGAACCTCAATCCAAAAGAAGCACTAGCGAAAAAATCCTAAACAATATTACAAGCCTCGTGATTCCATAAAAATTCTATTCTGAGAAGCAAAAATCATAAAAGCAAACACATGCAAACAATTGAATGTTCAATGTACCTCCCATACCATACTTGAATATAGTTCTATTTCTGGTTGCTAGCACCCTTCTTCTTGAGCAGGCTTCCGAACTTGCCAAGCAAAGGCTTCTTCTTCTTCTTCAATTGTTGTTCTTTTGATGGTGGGCTCCCACTCTCATCAATGTTCTCTGTTACAGCATTTCCATTTATCTTATCAAAGCTCTCACCACCTTCTTCTATCTTTGAGTTAACTTCCTCTTCAAATGATTCAGGCTCCGCTTCTCTCTCCGGCGAGAACTCCTTTTTCTCTATCTTGCAGCTCTCCCACATTTTATACTCAACTTCTACTGAATCATCCTTTGCTTTGCTCCCCTCCTTTTCTTTGGTCTCATCTTCCTCCAGTTTTCCACTCACTTCCTCATGTTTGGGAGATTCAATTTTTTCAGCCTTGTTGGACAGAATGCTATCTTCCTGTAT
>PYAF01004289.1:169693-205711 GCA_007407185.1 Glycine tomentella | reverse complement strand
CCTTCTTGATAGATTCAGCTTCCCTAATTTGGAGTTCATCGTTTTCTTGAAACATACACTGCAACTCATTTTCTTTATCCAATAAATTCTCCTTCAATTTCATGTTCTCAGCTGTTGTTTCCTTAAGAGCTTCCTGCAGTTGGATTGCCTCAGCCTCAACTTCCTTCAGATTTTCCTTCAACTGAGCTTCTTCCTCCCTGTTGGCATTAGCTTCTTCCTCAGTTTCTTTAAGCAAATAAAGCAATCTTTTTATCTCTTTTTCCAGGGACACCTTCTCTTCTTCATTTTTCTTTATGCAGCTGACTAGTTGAAGCTCTCTCTGCTCCCACTCAGCCTTGGAGTTCTCAAAGGCACTCTTAGTATTTTCAATACTACATACAAGAACATCAATCTCATGCCGTGCCTCATCAAGCATGGACTCGTATTTTTCATTAGTAGCTTTTAAGATTAACTTTAAGTCTTCTATCTGGGCATCATAGCTTTCACGTTCAGCTTGGATGTTTAGTAGATTTTCTTTGGCTTCTCTAGCTTCTGCAGATACTTCATGTAATGCAGAAGCTAAGCTTTCCATTGCCTTTTTAATCTTTTCTTCTTCATCTCTAGAATTCTCCAATTCACCGATAAGTTTGTTTTTCTCTTCTAATAAGGCCTGCACACTAGAAGCAGCAAGCTTTTCATCGTTCAAAGCCTGTGCTTTCTCTTCCTTAACCTTCTCAAGTTCAGATGTCAGAGCCTCAACTTCCTTTGACATTTCAAGACTTTCTTCCTTAGCCTTACAAATTTGGCGTTCTGAATCCTCAACATCTGCTCTCTGTCTCCCAATTGTCATTTCTAATAATCCCACCTTCTCTTTAAGAGTAGCAACTTCAGATTCTGCTTCATGCAACAAATCATTGTTTCCTTCTAGCTGTTTCATTACAGATTCCAAAGACTCTGATGCAGATCTCTCCAGCTTGTTTGCTTCTTCAATCCTCATTTCTAGTTCCTCAACCTTCTTATGCCACTCGTCTAGCAGGCTACGTGCATAAGATTCAGCCATCTTTGAAGCTTCAAGCTCCACATTAAGCTGTTCAATAAAAGATTCTCTCTCTGACAACTTATCATCGTAACCCTTTGCCTTTTCAAGTTCTTCCTTGAGAGCTTCTATATCTGTTTTAAGTTTCAATATAACTTGATTTTCGCTGGCCTCTGTTTCCACTTTTGAATCTAGTAAGGCCTTCAATCGCATCAATTCAGCTGATAAAAACTCTGCTTTCTCTGCATGAATCTCGGCAATTTTAGTTGCATCGTCGGCATGATTCAATGCCTGGTTCTTTGCATCACAAGTCATGGCGAGTTCTTGTTTTACCCGCTGAAGCTCCTGAGTGGTGGAGAGAAGAGAATCCATGTCCAACGCATGTTGGTTCCTCACACTTTCAATCTCTTTCTGCCATTCTTCTTCCTTCTTCTTCACGGTTTCAATTCCAGCCTGTTCCAATTCCACAGCTCGGAACTTCTCAATCTCAGAATTCTCCTCAGCCCGTTTTTGAGCAACCAATGCTTCCCGGAGTTTCTCATTTGCTTCCTCGGCCACTCTCTGTGCTTCTTTCAAGTCATCGACTGCTTTTAGCTTCTCCTTCTCAGCCTGAATAAGCTGCTCTTTTGCTTTCTTTAGGTCTTGTTGAGCAATATTCAATTGATTCTGCAACTCGGAACCCTTTGCAGCTCTAGGGGGTTGTTTCTGACAAAACCAAGGAATATATACCCAAAGATCAGAGTGCAGACACCCGTAAAAGGAAAGCAACATTAATTAAAATATTTTTGTAAATCAGCTTTAAGGAATAATGAAAGAAACATCCCCAGCAGTTTCCAACCAGATATTGAACATCTCAGAACAAAGGGTAAGAAGTCATGCATTAATGTCAAATAATTAGCAGTTTAGCACTAATTGGCTGAGTGATCCATCCTCAAGAAAAAAAGGTTTAAAGGCAACTTGAGATGTTAGGAAGTTAAAATGGTTGATAAAAAAAATTAGAAATGAAAATAAAGAAAACAGTTCAAGTGCTGCAGCTATTTGATAATATAGAAAAATATAACTGAAATCTCAAAGAAAGATGGGACCTTAAGAGCATATTTGTAACTTACATCAGGTGGGGTGGCAGAGGGTCTTGGTGATTTCCGCTCAACAGTGGGCTTTGAATTCACAGACCGTGGTGATCGTTCCACAGAAAGCCGTGAATTTTGCAAAGGTGATGGTGACTCAGATTCTGGTTTGGATACTAGTTTGCTAGTTTTACTGACTCTAGGAGTTGCAATTGATCCTTTGTTGGAATTTTCAGATAGATTGGGTCTATCAAATTCAAAATGACAACACCAGATCAATAATAATGCATTTAATGGAACATACAGTACAAGATACCAAAGAAGCAAATAGATGGATCTAAGCCATAAAAAGCAACTCTTGTGCCAAATTAAGCATCCAGAATCATTACCAATACGAAAATTAGGGCGAGAGCAGCAGATACTGATGATGTATAATAATAAGCCTGAACTATCACAATTGTACAAAATCGAGACAAAAAAAGAAGCGAAATCCAGTAGTGAATTGCAAGTAGAAAAACACCGAAATTTCAACACACATAAATATGAAATTTATTTAGATTAAAAAAAATGGAGAAAACCCAGTAATAGCAAGTCACAATTACCAGATCAAACTTCACCAAGCAGAAAAAGAAAAAAAGAATGAAAACCGAAATCAGATCTTCACAAGTGACACCGACAAAGTTCACTAACCTAGATTTTGAAGCCATGGTAGATGTCCGAGTTAGTGAGAAGAAGAAAAAAGCAAAAAGGTAATGATGCGTTTGTAGAGTTGGGAATGCTAGAGTAGTTCTGACATTGTACGAAGGAAGAACAGCAAGAAATTATGGATGAGTGTAAGTTCCAGATTTTTTTAGATTTATTTTGGAGAAGAAATGGGTGTTGTTTTGCTTTTGCAACAGAGAAGAAGATGGTTCTCTTCTCTTCTTCCAGAGTGCCCACACTATTCTCTCTCTTTCTTATTCATTTAATTGTTAACCGTTTTTTCTTCTCTTGGGTGCAATCATGAATGGACAAAAGTAACCCTATCATGGACTCTCCTTTTCCCAATCTGTCAATGGCATGAGTAACTTTTTCAGAGGTAAAGTAATACCACCTGTGAATTCCAAATACAAAACGGCTACGTCAATTTCAAAAATAAGTACTAACAAAGTTTTTACTTTTTACTGTTTACCTTCCATTTAGTAGTATTTTTTTATCATAGAAAGATACATTAAGGTGCATATTGCAATTGAAGTTTAAATATGCATGCATGATTTTTTTTCTTTTTTATTATATTTTTTAATTTAAAAAGTAATCTAGAATTTTAAATTTGTAAGCTTCTATGCATGTTCAATCATAATATAATAACGGCCTTTTAAAATTCTTTTAAGAAAGAGTTTATTATTATTGTAATTTCTGATTAATGATATTCTTGAAAATGATATTTTAAACTAATTTTTTCCTTTATCTTCAATATATTAATGATGTTAGTGTGACTTAGTATTTAAATGGTTTATTGTTGCTCCTTGTTAATCACCCAAATAATAAGATATTGACAACTTAATAACTAAAATAATTTTAAAATAGTCTTGAAAATTGAAGATTGTGTGTTAAGTTAGTTTAGTAGTCAACTTTATGTAACTAATAACACCAGATATATTGGTGTAACATGTTATGTTTTTTTATTAGTACACGTGTTAAATCTATGTCTAAAATCACAATTAATGAATTCATTTTGATATTATCTTTTATAAGTATATCTTTTTTCTCTTTTTGTTCAAAAATGTCCTTATAACTCTAGAATCTACAACAACATAGTTTCAAGAAGAAACAACACAGTGGCAATGATATTGTGTAGTTAAGACCATTTACATAGTTAAAACATAGCAAAAAGGACACAAGTAAGAATTCGAGTACATCTACAATCTTAAGGGAGGAATGGCTTGGAAGAGAATATAATCTATGATTTTGCTACTATGGTTTATAGCAGTTGTACGCAAGTATAGAAAGTCATTTTTAGAATACCTTTTTCTTCTTCAAATAATTGCTCTTAAACCTTTGGATCTAAATAGAGGGCAAAAAACAATGATATAAAGGAGAGATGTTATATATCCCTCTTCCATCCTCCCCCTTCTAAAAATTAAATCATTCTTTATAATTTTTAATTTCAAAACATAAATAAAAACATTTTAGTTATTACAATTGAATTTTTTTTAAATCACTCTTTCCTCCTGTCTCAATCCTTCCAATATTGGATCACCTTCTAAAAAATTTAACCAAACAACAAAAGTATTTTATCCAATCAAACACTATAAAAGATGAACAGAGATTCAAACCTACCTGACTAATGTGAGATTATCTTATTCACTCAAGCAACTCAATGAGGTTACTGAATTTTACTTTAAAATATAGTTAATAATATGATTTTATAAAATTAATTTTATATAAATTAAAAACAAATTTTTTCATCCTTTCTCCCCTCTCTCAGTTTTCTCTTTATTTACAAACTTAATTTCCTTCTCTAAAACTTAGCTAAGGCCAATCATTTCCTCTTCGGCTCTTCCTCTCCACTCACACGGAAGAATTTGAGTAAAATGGCATCATTTTTGTGTGTATATATACTTATAGACTAGTTATGTTAAAATATATTATCCATTCTAGTTTACTTAAATACTCAATATGCACACTTTTTTTTAATCTAATTTTCACTTTATGTTTCATCACATCACGTTAACATATCCATCATTATCTGTACTTTTTTGTTTCTTTTTTCATATATTCTCTTGTTTTCAACTCAATTCACCAAAAAATGAAACGCCCGTTTCTCATTAACTCTTGTTGTTACTTGTTATGGTTGGTTTTGTATAGTTTTTTTTCTTTTTTTTACGAATTTGTAGTGTTGTCTTTTGAATAGCGTAAACAAGTAGCTGCTTTATGGAAATGGCGCAATAAACAAAATCAGTTTAATACAAGTGAAGTTGCCAAGGGATCAACTTTGGTATGGACGGTAAGAAGCTGACTAGCAACCAATAATCCTTTATCTTGTGGATATGGCAAAACTGATTGGAATTTGTGGTTTTAAAAATTAGGTACAACTTGAAAGTGAATGAATGAATAAGTGATGCCAACTTAATTCACTCGACAAATATGGACAACTATTTATTCATGCGTTATTTTAATGGTAAACGTCAACCTTTGCATACAAATTAATTTGGGACATATTCCGTATGAATGATGGATGAAAACTGGAATTCAATTTGTCGCCTACTTCTCCCTTTCCTTGTTCTCACCTTAACTTCAATTCAGAGGATTTTCCATGTAAGAATGTAAGATAGACGAGAGCGTTAATAAGTTAATTTTTTTTTTTTTTTTTTACACTTAGAATTTTGTTTTTATTTAGTATAAAATGGTTAAATCGTACTTCTTTTAAATCTTGCAAATGGTTTTTCATGTTGATAAAATGAGAGAAAAATGAGATTTAATTATGAAATTGTTATTCATATAAACAATTTGTACAACATTTTTTTTTATCTCTAGTTCTCTTCATTACATTTCAATATTGGTTGATACATTTGGTCGAATTTTCCGTTCACACTAACTGTGACTTGGGATCGATTATCAGATTTTTCCTATTGATAGACAAAACATAAACTTTATTGTAAATTCCTTCCTACTAAATTTAGTAGTCTTGCAAGGGCATGCCTCCTCCTAATATAATTTTTTCACATATTATAAAAAAAAAAACTCTCTTCGTGACATTATTTATTTTACATCTTTATGTTTCTCTCCTTCTCTCTTGTAAATTTTGTTATGCAAGTATCATTCCTCTTATTGTATAAATATGAAGGAGAGAGATGGAAAAAAAATATTATTGTATAAATAACACAACTCTATATTTTATAATAATTTCATGTATAAATGTTCAAGAAGCCAGGGCAGAACTAAATTGATTTCAATGCAGATTTTAGAGTTTTTCTATGATTTAACATAATTATATCTACATCAGATGTATTTCTCTACGATTTTCTTAATATTATTTTTGAAAATCTCAACAACTACAGCATAATCAAAACTTAAAACCTTGAGAGTAACTAAAAAGAAAAAAAATATTAATTTTTAAAAAAAAGTTATTTATAATATAATATTTTTTTAAAAAAAAGTCACATGTAAAATAAAGTAAACAAAAAAATTTATGGGCCATAGCTCCCTTTTGGGAACAGATAGTTCCGCCCCTATCTAGAAGTGAGAACCTCATACCTCCCCCACATAATTTCCTTGAATTGCCACACAATTTGTTGTATTTGTGTATAAAATCAATAGACAACTCTAAGTAGATGATAGAGTTTGATTTATGTCGTGTCACAAATGCAAAACAAATTAAAATCTACTGATCTTAGCATATGAATAGGAAAAATACACTACTCTATAATCTATATATAATTTTGTGTATTTGTTGTCTCTGGAAAGTGAGGAGATGGAGAAGCATGTTTGACTTTACACCGTGGGCATGCATCTATGCCCATTTTGAATGAAACTTCAGAATTAAGCTCTAGGTCAACTTACAATTATGAAAATAAAAAAGCATGCTATTTGGTTGTTGCGATTCTACAGCAAATCTGACAAACTGGCAGCATCCAGTAGCTAACAGCATGTTTGATAATTGTTTACTCAACTTAAACGCTGTTTCAACCCCCATCCAACAAGTATTCATTATAAAAATTAACAAGTTTCAATAAAAAAAGATATTAACAAATTTCAATAATGTGAAAATCTTTTTCGCTGACAACATGTACAAGCTATTTTTATATCTAAAGGTTATAAAGTAATCTCTCGAAAAAGTATAATACTCGTTGAAAAAACTCTTTTCTTAACATGTGTGTATTTTATTCAGGTAACCATCTAATTTTGGACTCAAGAATTCAAGTTATTTGTCAATATTTGTGTCATATCTTGTGGGTTCAATTAAGTGACGATAATTTATAATTGAATTACCGTGTAGAAAATTTTTGCATTATAAATATATTCTTAATTGATATTTTCTTTCCCCTTTATATCATTATTTCTTTGCCCTCTTTTTGGTGATCTGTAAAAAATTGAACTTGTACAACCCCCAAGTTGTCCAGCAGGTTTTGTTGATTTCCCAAATAGCACACACTATCTATTTTACTGATTGACTAGTGCGTAGTCGATAACAAAATAAATATTGAGATATTAGGTTAATAGTCATTGTTGTTTTGTTTGCATACCACTCACATGGCATGTCTCAACCAATAATGTTAATTGCGTTATGTAGTAACTTCTGTCTTCTGCCTAGTTGACCCCATCATATATAAACTGATAAAAGTAACGCAATTATTACTTAACATTACACAATAATAAAATGACATAAATCTATGAAAATTACAACAGCAGCCTATATTTGGCCAGCAAGTCTAGTTAGACATCATTAACATGGACAAATTTATGCATGGTTGGTGCAAGTGACATAATCATATAAATATATATAGTGCGAGAATACAAAGCTGTGAAGTTTGAGACAACTGGCATGCACATGGGAAGAGATATCAAAATAAAAATGGCAAAAAACCCATCAGGTTTAATTTGCAATTGCAGATTCAGATTGGCACAAGTACAGACAGCAAACACGTAACATCATCATCATCCTGAGGTGGGGAGCATGTTGTATTGTTTGTTTCCAGATTCGGTTTCTTTCTCCCAGCTCTCAAATCCTTTTAATATTAATGAATTGAATTAATCACACACAAAATGGCCAATGAGTATTTCTTACCCTTTTGCCTCATTCCTCAAACCACTCTTATTTTTACTTCAATTAACTAGACCACGCCAACGCCACTCATGACAAACAAACACATTAGTTAGTTGTTTTGCTAGCTGCACCTCCTGCAGTTCCTTTCATTAATAATGATATTAATAATCGCCCCCCAAAGATTTTGTCACATGCAAAATGTCAGATGACAGACCAATTCCAGTTTTATTCTTGTTGCATTCACTAAATTTTGTGAATGAAAAAAAAAAAAAAAAATTACTTCGGCATATGTCAAAATTTCATGTACTTATGTTCATGTTTTGGATATAGTTGAGAAAACTCAAAAATACTTTTAAAGCAATAAATTCTCTCTCTTTTTTTATCTTGTGTCTCGAAATTTTAGAATGTGCATTAAAATTCCCAAAAACTACATGCTTCAAATTTTTATCTTTTTTTTTTAATGAGATGTTTCAAACTTTTATCTAAAATAAAATATAACTTAAGTGATCGGTCGTGACAGTAATAAAAAGTGAAATATGATTTATAGATTACGATAAGTTTTATATGTAACTTTAGAAGTCAGCTCATAGTTTTGCTTGCATCTTTTACACCTTTGAATTCGATATCGATATCCAATGCCTCTCCTTCTCCTTCTCCTTACCCCCACAAAACTCTCTGCCTCTCACTCACTTTACAATTTAACTGAAATTTATTGATTGAAGACTTTTATTTTAAAATAATTAGGCTATGAACACTATGCTTATGTTTAGTATGTAGGATAATTATTTTTTGTGTAATAAACAAATGTTTAAGGAACAATTTAATTTATATAACACTTAATTATTTTATAAATATATTTATAATCTAATAAAAGACTTGTTTTTTAATATTTAATGATTATCTAACATAATTTTACTTTATCTATTTATGTACTAATACTTAGATGAACTTTTTCACCTTGTAAAAATATACATTATTATTTAATAAAAAAATACACATTATAATTATTTATTGTTGTTTTGGAATCCACTCTAAGCTTCGGTGTTTGTCCAAATCTTATGGTGGGTGGAACAAGCAACGGGGCTTATTTAAGAGATTGGAAAATGAGAATCTGGGGTGGAAAAATAGAATGTGAGTATATGAGGAGAAAAAAATTAACTATCACAAAAAGAAATAAATAAAATACTTTAAAATGTGATAAATTTATATAGCGTGATTTTTCCATAAATTTCATTAAAAAAAACTGTGCAATGGTTTGTTTTAGTATGAAGTTAATAGTCAATTTAGAAAAAATAATCAAATTTACTGTGTCATGCAAACATAAATTCTGATATGCTTCAAAAAATAAACTTGGCGGCTCTGTACTACTGCTACAGAATCATTTGCAACGCACGCACTTTGCTTCTCAGCAAGACAATGAATATGGCATGTGTTTGTAAATGCCAACTGAGTGCTGCAATTATAACCGCACCTTTATTTGTGAGTCGTGTGTAAAAAGGTCAAGCTTATACATTACGACACAAGATATTCAAATCCTTTCATAATTTACATTATCCTCCTCCTACACTATATTTGGGTCGTGAGCATTGAGCAAAGCGAATGAATATTCACACAGTAGAATCATTTTAACTGATTTCTCACATGTAAGTTACGTCATCATCATATTCTGCTGTTGCGTCTTGCCTTCCTGAAATGATATTCAACAAGCTCTTTGTGGCTCGGCCAACTGCTCTAGAAGTCTTTCTAGCAGCTCCAGCAACAGCAGGTTGCAAAGAAATTACGGGCAAACTTGCCCTCTCTTGAATCATAGCTGTATTAAACCAAACCAAACTATAATCAGACTAGCATAGAAGAAAGATAAGATTGCTCTGATATCAACCCATGTATCAACAAATGCTCCAATACAGGATCTTTTTTGCTTGCTTAAAAGAAAATTGACTACTTAATAATTCCATGTTTTAGCTGTTAAATGGAATGAAGTCAAAGCTCTGTCTGTATATGAATGCAAGTGTGCAAAGAGATTGATGATTGATTTGTGTGTGGGTGTGTGTATTATTCAAGTAACACTAAATGGAATGAATTCAAAGCTCTGTCTGTATATGAATGCAAGTGTGCAAAGAGATTGATGATTGATTTGTGTGTGGGTGTGTGTATTATTCAAGTAACACCCGAGTAAGTTCCTTTACACAAATCATCCTTATTGAAAAATTAAACTCAACATTTCTACACACAAAACGACGAATTTAAAAATCCCAGATTCTTTGCCTACCCCCTTTTATTTCTCTGTATATGACTGTGCTGCCAAATATTGTAGTTAAGATTAATTGGGGAAAAAAATAAAGGAATCTAGGCAGACACAGCATACGTACATACGGTTTGTTGCTGTGCCATTGAACCAATCTGTCGGATTCCAGCTTCTGCAGCTTGCAAAGCTTGAGCTGACTTGTTGACTCCATCTGCTATTTCCTGGCTAATTGCCAAAAAACAAATGATTAGATCAAGATACGCAACGCAGTTAAAGCTGACTTTGAAAACCAATTCCTCATAAGAGGGAAACTAGCATTTTTTTACAAACTCTTTTTAACAATCTTATTATTAGGTGAAATTTTTGTGGGACCTACTTAATAAGAGGGAGTGCTGTGTGGGTTTCACAAACCCCGCCCAATAATGAAGAGTGTGTGAAAGAATGTGTTGCTAGCATTTCCTTTTCTGATAAAAGAGCATCTACTTTTTTTATCATTAGAGGTTGCCAAATGTCCAAAATTTTCAAAAATCATTTACTTTCCTGATAAAATTTATAGTGTTCTATCAGATTGAAAGGTATATCAGTACTTTTCACTTGCATAATAAACACAACAGTGGGTGAACGGCCAAACACATCTTCCAATGATGTAATAGAAGGGTTCAAAAGGAACTCTCCCAGGACCAGCTAAACTTCAAAAGGGAAACCAATCATAAGAATTACAAGTCTTGCATGAAGCAATCAGGGCGAGATGAGAAAAGTCTTCCTGAAGGGTCCAATTCCTGTTGATGTAAGTTCATAATATCCATGTCTTGCTGTTCCAAAGGAACTGTGTATGAAACAATCTTATATGTTGTTCAAATCAGTGGCATGGAAACCTCTTGTTCCATAAATTATTACAATTTACAAATCTTTTGTGGCTAGAAATGTGGAGTGCTTAGGGTCAACAGATTGACTTAAGCAAATTACAGTCAATCTATACTCTTAAGAATGAGTTTTCAACACCCAGCAACTAAAACCAAGAAGAAAACTAGAATGAGAGAAACCCTTTTAATGAATATATAGTTGTCTCTTGCATTTCTGCTTTAATGATACTAGTAAGAATGCATTGAATGCAGGTTTTGGTACACTATAGGACAGCAGTACAAATAACTAGCACAAAACAGAACTAATATGTACAGTTAATAATCTTAAAAATAACCAACATCTAGAAACACATAATATATGGAAAGAAACACAGCAACAATGAATTCATAGAAGGTAATCATTGTTACCTTAGATCGCTTAGTTCTAGTGTTAGATCACTTATCTCCATCCCCGAAAGCCTAATAGCAGCCATGGTACTAGGGAGCTCCTCACGAGCTGTATCTGCCAGCTTCGAAAGGGATAATGCAGCATTTCTCATTGCCTAAGGAAGATATGGAAAAAGTATATACAAGTATTTATAGATTGTTTAGGTTTAACAATTATCCAAATAACACAAATAAGGGGATGACATATGGTATGTCTAGACATGAAAACATAGTGATAAAAACAAAACAACAACAACAACAACAAAGCCTTATCCCACTAGGTGAGATCGGCTAATCCATGATAAGTATAACATTGGCTAATCCATGATAAGTATAACAGCAAGTTTATGTTGGCTGCCAAGGGCCTAACATTACCCTCCTCCTTAATCCGGGCTTGGGAATTACAATGTTGTTGCAGAAAGAAGTGTTCTAGGCATGGCGAATAAGCCAAGTCAAATTCCCACTGAATCAAATCAAACAGAATGAGGAAGAGCTTACACCAAAACATTAAAACCAAAGATCAATCCACATTATATGTAGGACATCTTTTTAACATAAGTCACATAAAGGGGTATCTAAATTGGAATCCGATTGAGCCTAGCAATGGCATTCTTTCCAGTCGAAGAGATCGTATGTGCAGATTCCAAATCCTTTTTTGGTGTTTAACTTACTAAACAGCTAACGATTCCTCCTTGGCAAACCTATTTGCTACAAGTATGAATACTTGACACTTTGTTCAGCCTGAACTCTTCTTAATTAGAAATTTAAACAATGAAATCTCAATGTATGAATATGTTTTACAGAACCAAAAGGAAGCAAATGCAACATGCTAGAATGTGATAGACAACTTACGAATAGGGTGGGAACAGCGGCAAAAACAAGGCTAGCGAATGCCACTGAGGTCTGTAGAAACGTGAATCAAAACATCTTGTGAGCAACAATTTTAATTCAAATCGAAAGTAGAAATTCGAGGGGGGGGAAAAACGGTAACGATTAACTAAGAAGATTTGGAACAACGTTAGATTTAGTAGAAGTAACAGTCTTTCTTTATAAGAAGATTTAGAAAGACGAAAACCTAAAAAGTTAGCCCCAAAGGGATCATACCGTGGAGGCGATGAAAGCGAGGAGAAAGAAAGCTTGGTCGCTGAAGCTAAGCTTGGGGACAGGAGATACAAAGGAAGGGATTTTGGGGGTTGTGACTTCAGAATGAAAGGTGCCGTTTGGAAGAATGGTTTGGTCTGATTCTGAAGGGTTGGATTCATTGGGTGAAGGGGCAGAGGAACAATATGCAACCAATGGAGATGCTGACAACTTGGAATTGGAGGAGATGAAAAGAAAATGGGGTTGTCTGAGTCTGAGTGTCATGGTGGAAGAGTGTTGGTATAATGGAGAAGAAGAAGAAGCATGCGTGCTTGCTAGGAGAGAATTCATGTTCATTGATTGATTTGCGCTGCCACACAATGACACCACCCACCTTTCAGTTCTCTTCTCTTCTCGGCTAGGCTAATCCACTCCCACACATGACGCAACTAATAATTATTATTGTAATGTAGCATATATCTATCCGTCCAACATAATTTTTATTCATAAGGCTTAAATGGAGATTTTATTTAAGATTAATAGACTGAATAATATCACTTAGATCAACAATTTATTGATAATTAAAAATTAATTAACTTGTTGTCAATGGATAAACATCAAAATCAATTCTTAAAATAAATATCACTAACCTAATTTAGTTTTTGTCAATGTTATTAATTTTTTAAAACACTAATTTAACTATTGATTCTTTTAATTACATCTAGTTAATATTCGAATTAATTTATACGCATTTCAATCAATTTACGAAATTAGGTGTTCTTGTTGAAAAATCAAGAATGATTTTTTAAAACCTATCTGATATAAAATATTATTGAAACATGCGGAAGTATTTTATGTATAGCATTCTAATAAAGTGGAGATAATAGTACAAACAAACAATTTTTAAAGAAAACTTGTACAAAATTGTGTTTGGTTCTTCATCCAACACAAAATTGAGTAATTTCAAGTCAAATGTGCACATTTTGGTTGAGGATACGCAGCAAGCAAACATATTCCTAAATATTATCCATAGACTATGCATTAGTCATTCATCTAATAGTTTTGCTTTTTTTTAATTTATTGTACAACATTGGTCCTAATAAATGAGACAGCTTCTATCTTAAAAACATAGATATAGATGACATTAACTTTAATAATTATTACCATAATTAAAGCCAATGGTACAATGCTTGAAAAAATAATAAATAAAAACTTTTTTATTAAAGATTACGACATGAATATATCAACCTCATTAAATATTACAAGTCCAATGATTCAAGGACCCTGCGAGCCTGGATCTGAAGAGTTGTTAGTCTCTGCTCTGGATCTAGTGTTGAGTCGAACTGACTGGCTGCCCATATCAAGGAGGCTGATTTCTCCCCTAGAAGACGCCTTGTATCTTCATGTATAGTTGCCAAAGGAGGTGCATCTCTTCCATTGACATGTCCAATGAGCAGCAGCAAAAACTCTCCACATTTTAACCTAAGATACAACAGGTCCTTTATTATTATAATTGAGTTACCTCAAGATAGCGAGCCACCACATGAAAAACAAAGTGCTTGAAATAAGAATAAAAAACAACCAATTTTTCATCTTTTCCCATGGCAAAAATTTGCCACGACAAGCTTAATAATCTTAAGGTTTACACATTTACATTGCATTCCAACTTACAGAAATTCCTTTATATAGATTAGGCAATCAAAAGAGAAGAAGAAGACTTCTAATTTGACGTGTGGTGACATCTTTGTATGGAATTCTTGATTCTTGATTCCTTCCATACCTATCATACTCCAGATGCCTGCACTTGGACGTTAGGTCCTTCAGGTTTATTCATCAGTAAATGTTTTTCCCAATTTCTTATTGGCAACCTTTCTCCTCTCCCGAAGTTCCAATTGTTGAGCAATGTTTAGGCTACAGCTTTTATTTGGACTACAATACTTGATAGGATAAACAATAATGACTTGTTACAAGTGCAGAGACCTCACAAGGCCCTTTCCATCACATTCCAGTATGTGTCATAAATGCTCTGTAAGACTGTAACCAATAGTCCAATAGTCATCTCTTTATCCTTGTGAGGTCGTTTGGCAGTTTTAAGTAAAATGCTTGGGCTGTTTTTGGAACACTGAAATTTGACGGTATACTTTGCTAACAAAGTCTGAGGTTTTGCAAGTTAAATGAATAAAAAGGTGTTCTGGAGTTGTCCTCTTAGTTTGACAAAGGTTTAGGGAAATTCAATGGAATTAAGGTGAAAGAATTTACTTAGCAGATTCCCCCTTCATCTCTTCTGTGTGGCAAGCTTGTTTTCTTTTCTAACTGCTGAACTGCTTTACCTCTACTCTAGCAATCTTACATCATAACCACTCACATTTTCTTTCACATTTCAGAAACAAAATAAGATAAATAATCAAATGATCCGAGCTTGCCAAATTATAAATTCTGGTGCTCTCTTCTAATACCATATAAAAAGTCTTTACATAATAATATCTAGAAGAAATGACAAGGTAACCTAATACAATTTTACAGGACTAATCCAATATGACCTACAAGAATAGAGCACCTACATACTACTTATCTACAGAAGTGAACCAAAATCCATATCAGACAAGTTATAGAGCATTAAAATGAATGAGACTGGTTGTAAAAAGCAGCAGTACCTGAGATTTTCATCCAGTTGTTTGTCTCTTAGAAGGTCAGCAACTTCCATGATACCACTAAATTTCTCGAAATCCTGATAAATAATTATCAAGAGAGAGAAATTTGAAGAAAAAAATGAACTGACAAAGAAAATGTTCTTTAGCAGCAAAACCTTAGACAAACTATCTGATAAGCATCAAGAGGAACATCAATCAGTACATCCTATCAGCTAAGCCAAGACCCTAGGATATTTAAAAGTTTTTTAAAACAGAAAAGAATGGAAGGAAGACAAAAGAAACATATTTGCAAATGATGTAAAGTCAAGAAAGAGTCAGGATACCATTTGATTGGATGATGAATCCACCATCAATGAGATTAGAGCATCTAAGCATGCACCTTGCTCGAGCACTCCACGAGTGGATAATATATTCATTAAAACCTGAAAAGGCGGCAGCAATTTTTACATAAACAACTTAGTAGCTAACAGTTTGTTTTTACAGAAATGGAAAACACGAAAAGATGTAAACAAAAAAATGATGGGCACCTGACCTGAATAGCGCTGTGTTGATGGGCGAGAGCCGTACTCTGAGGGTGAAGCAAACAACACCCTTCCAAGACTCTAAGAGCGAGCGCAACTTCAGCATCAGTGGATGGACTCGTAAACTTCATCGGTTCAACACCAAATAATATATGACTCAAATCCCCTACCTTGATCTTCTTCGCATTGTAATCATCATCCCCACTTTCTTTGAGCGAGTGATGAAACAAAACCGGAACCACTGCAAATAGCAGCACCGTATATTTAAAACCATGAACAAACACATATTTAACAGAATGCAAAAGAGAACAGAAGAGACCTTGGAGTTGGGGAATAGATTGGGTTTGGTTAAAGAGGTCAATGGTTAAATCAGACTCCGCAACGGAACGCAGGAACTTGAGAATGGAACGGAGAGCGCGAACACGGAGAAAGGAGAACTCGGCACTCGCGTCTCTGAGGCCAGTTCTGAGTGCAAGAGTGACTTCTCTATACAGTCTCTGTTGCTGCAATGACTTCACGACCTCACTCACTGCACCATCACCACGATCCTCTTCTTCTGTCTTTGCACTTCCTCCATCGTCTTTCCCTGTTTCACTCCATAGCGGTTTCTTCAGGTACATATCCCCCTTTCCTTTCCTTTTCGTCAATTCCTCAATCTCAATAACCACTCATACTCGTGTTCGGATCATACTGAATTAACGTCAGGGTTAGGGTTCGTCAACAGAGATCCCAAACAAATTGGGAACAGCAAAATTTCCATGGCTCATTCATTGCTTACCCCGTTTTTTACCATCTCTATTCTCTACTTGAAAATAATAATCATTTATAAAATTAAAGTGCATTTTCTAGTTTTAATTAAAGGATGACTAGTTTTTATATTACATAAACCTTCTATAATATAATTTATTCTTTTAGACAATTTAAATTTAGTTTTTATTTAAAACAAGCAACTCCTAAATAGTATAATTTTTTCTTCAAAAATTAAAGTCTAGAATCAAAAGCATTTTTAAGACACATTATAACCTTTTCAAAAGTATGTCATGACTTTAAAAGAAAAACTACTACAACTTTTCGGTTATTTCCTAAACGCCTAAAATTATGAAAAATAATGGCCAAAACACTACATAGATAAAATATAGAAAGTCAATCATAAGGCCAAAGAAAGAAGACCCCTTGCCAATGGGAGCTTGCATATGGCATTTATCAAGATTAAACAACAGTCAATCATGAAGCCACGATACCAAAATGTATAAATATAAATATTTATTATTTTTTACAAGATTAAATAATTTTGTCATAATATAATTTCCTATTTGCACGTCCCTTATAACGGCCGTTTTTCAATTAATTTTACCTTAAAACCTCCTCTTAATTATTAGTTATGTTCAATAATTTTGACAAGTAGAAGGGAGGGAAAAAACATAGGACGTGTGCTGGTCCTGGCCGTTCAAAGACGGTGTCTGCTATAAATCGACAATATTAAGGACAAAAATTTTGCCGTGTAATAAGTATTTTTCTATGGATGAAGATTAGGTATTTTAACAACATTTTTTGGTAGAATTATTTGATTTAATATTTTACAAAATTAATTTTAAAAGTTTAATTAAAATTTAATAAACTAATTTTTAAAATTTAATTCCATGTATAATGTTTTTTTAAATGTCAGTAAACTTATTTAAAAAATAATATTTATGATTATTTACATAATATTAATGATATAACTGTTGAAATTGAATATAATAATTCATTGAACAGAATTTATATTTGAAATAACATGATTTTAAATATTTAATCATTATTTTTAACAAAATTATATCAATAATTTTTTTTTTTTTTTTGTGTGTTAACCTTGAATATTGAGCGTAACGGTGGAGTGGATGTTGTTGTCTGGCGTTGAATTTCTAGAATTTGTGAGAGGTGAGGGTGGTTCCGTAATTTGAGTTATCCCCTCCCACTTTCCTTTCCTTATCTTTGTGTCGTGTCTTTCTTCTCTTACGTTGGCATTACCACCACTGCACCGCATCGCTCGTGCCTCGTGGTCTCTCTTCGGATACAAAGCAACACTTTCCATTTCCATGTCTCTGTCTCTTCTTCGTATCTACTCTTCCCCTCACCTTCTTTCCACCTCTCTCTTCTTTCCAACTCCACCTCTCTCTTCTTTCCTTCCCAAATTACCAAATGCCCCCCGCACTCCCCACATTGTTTTATGCCACCGGAGGGACGCCTCCTCAGCTTCGAAGCAGCAAGTCCCCGAAGGTGCAGAATCCAAACAACCCATGAGGACCGACGAAGACGAAGACGAAGACGAAGAAGAAGAGGAATCTCTTAGCTCCTTAGTTTTGCCGGAAAGATGGGATGTATTGGGTCTCGGTCAAGCCATGGTAATTCTAATTCTTCATAATGGTTGCCTTCCTTTTGTTTTGCTTTTATGAATCTTATTATTTTGGAAAATTCGTCTTAGGTAGACTTCTCTGGCATGGTTGATGATAATTTCCTCAACAATTTGGGATTAGAGAAGGGAACACGGAAAGTAGTAAATCATGAGGAAAGAGGTAGAGTTTTGCAGGCTATGGATGGGTGCAGCTATAAAGCTGCAGCTGGAGGATCTCTTTCTAATACCTTAGTGGCCCTCGCAAGGCTTGCTAGTCGCTCCCAAAAAGTTCCCGATGTAAATGTCGCAATGACCGGTAGTCTAGGGAGTGATCTATTGGGGGGCTTCTACAGGTTCCTTGCTTTCTCTTTAATCTTTATTATTACTGATCAAATTATCACCATGGTTATTTAAGTTGAGGTGAAGGGCTTGCAGCTTATTTTGTTTCATAAAATTTTTGAGACTTCTTTCTCTCATCAAATCATAATCATATAAAACTAGGTACTTCATTACCCAGAGCTCCCCCTATACGAAAATAAGGAGAAAATATTATACGCAGTCTTACCTTTTTTGGATTTAAATCAACGACCAACAAGTCATCAAGGTGTCATTGCTCGCACTCTTCTCATCAAATCATATAAGATACAATAATATACATAATATATTTTCAGTGTGAATTACAATAAAATCAAAAAACTTTCTATTTTGAGTTCCTTAACCAGTGCTCTAAATCCTTGGGACACTCATTAGTTAGCAAGACCCTTACTACGTTTGGTTGCTATAGTGCATGAAAAGTATAGATCTGTTGTGTTAATATCTATGAAATTTTTAGGTTAAATTCCTTTTTAGTCTTCTAATTTATTTTTTTTAAATTCAATTTTGTCTGTATTTTTCCAAATCGATTCAATTTGGTCAACACAGTTAAGAAATAGTATTTTGTGGAGGTTTAAAATCATCCCTAAGTGGTTTTAAACTGTCATAAAATGCATATTTTCTAACGCCATCAATTTAATTTAGACGATAGGACCAAATTGAATTGATTTTAAAAATTAGATGATCAAATTAAACTTAATTAGGGGAAAAAATAATTTAACCAAGTTTTTACTTAAATTTTTATCAAAGCCAATTCGCTAGTCTCACTTATAACACTACTGTACTGTGTACTCATCTTCTGGACACAGTTTTTTATGTTATTTAATGATTCCATCAGTTTTGTTTTGGGCAAGTGAGATTTGATCAGGTTACTTATATTGCTTGTTTACATTTATTTTTACTTTTTTCAGGGAGAAATTACGCCGAGCAAATGTGCAATTTCTTTCTGCACCAATGAAGGATGGGACAACTGGAACAGTTATAGTCCTCACAACTCCAGATGCCCAGCGCACAATGCTTGCATATCAGGTTCCGTACACTACAAATGACATCTTTCAGTATCTATTCAGGATATTTTAGGCATTTTTGAAGTTTCTTTTACCTTTATTGGCTAATTCCATGAGCTCTATGAATAGTGTAGATGCTAATATTTCTGTAATCCGGTTTCAGGGCACATCTTCAACTGTTAACTATGACGCATCCTTGGCTAGTGCAGTTTCCAAGACCAACATACTTGTCGTCGAAGGGTATCTATTTGAACTTCTTGATACGATTAAAGCAATAACCAAAGCATGTGAGAAAGCACGGACAAACGGTGCCTTGGTTGCAATAACAGCTTCAGATGTCTCCTGCATTGAGAGACACTTTGATGATTTCTGGTAAGATTATTACCTGATTTTGTTTTTTATATAATAGTTGATTCATTTCCACTGGATGTCAAAATCCATTACATTCTCACATGCTGTGTTATTTTCATCCCATTAACATGAAACGTATTGACATATTTTGTAATAAAATTTGTTGCGCTAAAGGGCAACAAAGTTTAATAAGGTAGGCGTGATTAATTTCATTTTTCCTGAATTTTTCATGTGTTTGTTCTGTTTTCAGTTACTGAAGCTGTAAGCAAACATCATTTTTTCTGAAACTAACTACTATATCCCCTAATTTTGGCATTTATCTCAGTTTTGTAAAATATGGTAAATAGCAATCTAGGAAACCACATAAATCTGATGTGAGGCAATACTGAATACATGCGTGATGATTGGTTGTTAGATCATACCAAATGTTCTTTAATTTTTTTCACAATTCTTATTTGCAATTAATTTTATCATGTTAGAACATATCCACTTCCAATTGAGTCCTGGTTGCACAACAGCTAACCAGGCTGTGTGGAGGAGTGAAGGGGAATGAAAGGAAATTTGGCAGATTGCCTCATCAAACCTGTAGGAACAACCACTTAAATGCTATTAACCAAAGTAAAGATTGTTCCTACAAATGATATTTGCAGGTGTTAGATCACACACATGTATGTTTTCTTATATAATTGATTTGTATTTTTTTTTTTTTATTCATCAGGGAAATTATTGGGAATTGTGTGGATTTAGTCTTTGCAAATGGCGATGAGGCCAGAGCTCTTTGTAATTTTGAAGCGAAGGAAAGTGCTGCTTCAGCTGCAAGGTACCTGAGCCACTTTGTTCCTCTAGTATCCGTTACAGATGGTCCTTCAGGCTCTTACATAGGTGTAAAAGGAGAAGCTGTATATATCCCTCCTTCTCCATGTGTTCCAGTTGATACTTGTGGTGCTGGGGATGCATATGCATCTGGCATACTCTATGGTCTTTTAAGAGGCATATCAGATTTGAGAAGCATAGGCTCATTAGCAGCTAAGGTTGCTGCTACTGTTGTTGGTCAACAGGGAACTCGGCTTAAAATTTCAGATGCAGTCAAATTGGCTGAATCTTTTGAATTTCAACTTGATTCCTCCTCCTCTGTTGGTACTGATCATAATATTTCCAGCGTCTAATCAGAGATTGCACTTTGAATTGAATTACAAATTTTTTCATAAGATCAATGTATTATTCCTTTGATTAATAGTATGTTTCAAAAGAATAGCCTTGTAAATACTGTCATTGTAAAAAGAATAGCTTTGCTAGCAATTCAATTGCTTAGGCCTACGTCCAGTTTTCATCATGGTTACTATAATGCGAGTTACATTGATATATTCTATCATCATCGTCACAATTATTGTGAGAAGTACATCCATATCTTGTATCATCATGAGACGAACATTGATATTGACAGATGGATACTAACCTAAAGTTGGTTACGGAAGGTATCATCATCATTCTTAATGAATGATTAATTTTCTTTGAGTGGAGATGAAAAATTTAGGTTAACTTTTTGTCTCTGGTTAAAAAAGTTTTCCGTGATAAAAGATCACTCCAAACAAAACGTTCAATTTGATATATTTTTTTTCAACATTTTGTTTTTATTGTATTTTATATATATATATATACCCATTTAACTCATTTCATTCATCACCAAAACGTCAATACAAAAAATTACATGACAGCTGAGTATAGAGACTAGGTAAAAATAATGTTTTCCTAATAAGCTGGCGGGCTACACTGTTGACTTGTCTCTTTACAAAAACAACTGAAAAAGCTGTATTCAGTGAAATTAAACTTTCTACAATTTTGGACCAAATTTCCCAACTCTGAAACTTTTGTTGAGCCACTTATGCTGTCTATCTCAAAAGTAACATAATATAATCCCAATGTCTGGACAAATTTGATAGCTCCTGCAAGGGCCCTAGCTTAACCTTCAGCAACCTTCAAGCATGGCTTCATAACATCTGTTCTCACAGCAGCATCAACGTTACATTTCCAAGTGTGCCCTGCTGAGGTGGTTTCCATCTTTATTCTCACTTTCATCCCCTCGCCAAGTTACACCATGGTGCACTGCCTTCACTCTATCCCAGTCCTGGTAGAAACTATCCCCTCTGCGCACAGCTTCAGAAGTCTGATTACTGTATTGTTCCATATAACATCATGCTTTTATTGTATGTTATTTAATTTTAAATTTGTAATTTCATTTTTAGGGTACCATAGTAGAAACCTAATCAATATTAAATCTTGTAACAAACATAATAACAAAACCAAAAAAGTAATAACGACGGAATATAAAAGAAAATAAAATTGATCTTTTATTTCTTTTTTATCATTCTCTTGTGGGTTTTTTTTCTTCTAACAGTTAAAAAGTTTTTTTGGATAAAGAATGCATAAAATAAAAAAGAAAGTGGTAAAACAAAAGGGAAAATTAACTTTGTGAGAGGCTAAAATTGGTTTTAAAAACATGAGACAAAAAATAGAAATTGATTGACATAAAACGAAAAATATATATTTAACCTAATAATAATATATTATATCATTTTTGGATTTTGCATGAAGCAGGTGCTACTGTCATAGTAATGATATGCAAATATTTTATATATTAATTATTTTTATAAATATTTTATTATTATATTATACTGATGACTTTATTATGTTTATTTTTTTCCTTTTCGTTTTTATTTTAAGATAGATTAGAAATTTTTTAAGAAAATTAAATAGCATGAGTCGGTAATAGTACGCAATTTGAAATAATTAAAATAAAACTTAATATTAGTAAATAGACTAAAATATAATTTTTGCCTCCTTATTTTTTCAAATTTATGCTTTTAATTCCTTCATTTTCTAATTAATATATTTCATCCTTAACTTTTAAAAGAATCACGATTTTAATCTCTCATTTTTTAATTGAAATATTTTATCCCCACTTTTAAAAAAAAAAATAGCAACTTTAGTCTTTAGTCTTTGTGACCAATTTTCAAAGTTGATTTATATATTATGTAAACCTTGATGGACAATTGTTTATTTATTATGCATATGATAAATATTTTTTAAAATATTTAATTACTAACAAGTTTAATTTATTAAAAAATAATTAAACACAGAATTAACAAGGATGAAATTGACCAAGGGAATAAAAATCACAAATTTTTTAAAAGTGAGAGATAAAATATCTCAATGAAAAAATAAAAAACTAAAATAGTAAATTTTTAAAAAAAGAGAATAAAATGTCTCAATTAAAAAAATAGAGACTAAAATCATAAATTTTAAAAAATAGTAAGGGGATAAAAATTATATTTTAACCTAATAAATAGTAGTTTGGCATGAGAAAAACTTAATGATTAATAATGAAATTCAATTGACATGTATCCTAATATTAACGTTGAGAAACGAAGAGTCATTTGATTTGAAGGAGAATATGTATCCTAATACTTTGGCATGAGGAAAGTGTGAGCAGTGAGCTTGCTCCCCAATTCAATCCCGGAGCTGTTCGTCGTCGGCTATGGGAGTGGGGAGAGACAGAGGATGCTCTGTTAAGTAGTGGTATCGTATCGTCATATTAATTATCTGTTTAGTTTTTAATCTCATCTAACAAACCATTTCATTTCATTTCTGACTGTGTTTGTGTTTGGTTTTCAAGCTTCAACTTTTCTCAACGACGAGCTTGTTTTTTAATATGTTAATTCGTTTTCCTAATGCTTATAATATATTTTGTCACTGTCTGTCTCGTTCATGCTGCTTTAGAACTAACTTCATAGATGAAAAAACACTTGAGAAATACTAATAGTTAATTAACCGTGTGACATAATTAATTTATTATTGGTTAATGCTTTGTTAATGTTTCATTCCCCTCTAGTTTTATCTGTCTGTCCGTAACGTAACCATTTTGGGTCTTTTGAGATTTGGTTTCATGTTCTTATAGTTAGCTAATATGCATTGGGTCCTTGGGTCTGTGAAAACGGTAGCTTGGGGTATTTATTTAAATTGAATCAAGCTATTTTGGATCGTTTTTAGCTTTGCAGGATTGTTTTCATAATTTATTCTCATACTTTCTTAGTTACTGTAATTAAAATAATAACTTAGACCTATTTGTCATGATTAAAACAATGGTTTAAACTTTTGTATTTAACTCGGACATATGAAGTATAAACAATGTACATAGACATGTAAAAGTAAATATAAAAATAGTAATTTCTTCCATCTCAACATAAAAAGAAGAAAAAAAGTCACCAATATTTCAAAACTTGTATCACGTGGATTTGAATTTGTCAAAAAAAAACAACAAAGCATTTGGATTTTTTTCCCTTTCGAGAAGCGCATGATTACTGCCATATTACAAGGGGAAAAAAAGGTATAGTAATGCATTAAAAGGTAGTTACATAACAAGAGTGAAATACGTATCAAATGAATTCCTGATAGTGCAGCGAGCAGTCAAATAATTTTGGAAATCAAAATAGCTCCAAGAAGGCATTACGATATTTCTTCCAAATGAAAGAACTACAATATGGATTTACTTTTGCCTCCTTATCTCATGCGTTTCATTAATTGATATAAAACTATCCAGATAACTACTGAAGTGATCTAAAATATGCTATTGATCTTTATAATTCAACCACGAAAGGCCTAAAATCTTGCTAACGTTGTTACTAGTATTTAGTGCTTTGTCAGGTGCCAATACACAAATGTCTACCGTACAAATGTATCAGGAGGAGCTTCTTCTGGAATCTGCCAAACAGACAGCACGAAAATAAAATGAAAACAAACAAATGTTAGCTTATATCACGTAAAGCACTTGCCAACATGTCCCCAAACCTCGCATTGTTAAATATAGTCAGCAAAAAGTAAAATCTAAATCTGTCAAATTGAAGTGCTCCAAGACAAAGATATTTGTGTAATTTTAACACAAGCCAGAGCCAAGGGATCCTAATTGCATATTTTATCCAATATATGGTTGATTGCATATCTGTCCTAGGGAGGATTTTGTTCTGGTATTGGAAATTATTAAAACATAAATGTCTTCGAGAAAAGCCTGAATGGACATTTTTTAACAGATAGAGCATTGCAGAAGGCTATTACCTCTCCCGGATTCCATTTCTCTTTTAACCAAATACTTGGATCTACTGACACTTTCTCCACTTGGGACATATTTCTGCAGGAATAGACGACAGTAAAAAATTCAAACAAAAGTATTTGTAACTCACGTGCAAAGCTTAATCGAAATTTCTTCAAATTCTATATAAAGATAACATCAGAAAATTGCATTAACAAAAGTTAAGTTTCCAAGCGGATTCAATTACCAGTATAAACTGGGGCATTGTTAAATAAAACTAAAGGAAACAGAAGATCAAACTGCTACAAGCACCACTACTGACAATAAAATCTTTCTAATCTATGAACTGAAACATGACTTAACAAAACAGATTTTATCACTGAATTATGCAACCAACTTCATCCAAATTAAAACAATTACAATGGAGGCAAGTTGGTCTATTACTTTCCAGAAAAATTAGAATGATTCTTGAGTTCTAATTAATTGCCCATTGAGTTGGAAGTGACCTCCTGAGGCAATTGAGTGCTTGCTGCATTCATCATTTCTTCCCTTTTGTTTCTTACTCCTTCGTGAACCCAAAAACTTATTTTGAGAATTATCAAGTGTAAAGGTATAAAACCCAAAAAACTTTAAAGACTTCCGGTCCATCTCTTCATAAAAATAGTTATAAGAGTAGAATGTATACTGCCAGATGAAATATTGAAATGTTCTACTTAATTCACAAAAATTTATCATAATCATTTCAAAATTTACAATTAGGTTACATTGTGGGACTCTTGTCTCAAGAATTTACTGTTCTGCCACTTTATTAAATCAAATGGAATAAGAACAGTTAAATGCACATGAATAAAATTGAAATTTTCAAGCTCTGGATTTTCTTTAAACTGAAGATGCAACAAGCTGAAATGTTTTCAGTGAAAACAATAATGATTGACTAGCTGGGTTATAATCAATCTCTGTCATACTTATATAATTCATATGGTCTGAAACATTGTGCCTTGCAATAATAGAAAGCTTAACTATTCTTCAAAGAGTGACATGAGAAATTGATTAAATTGTGACTACTGCCTTTTTGAACTTTAAACTAATGTGACAATGAACTTACGACAACTGGACATCTGGTGTTGTTTGAAACATTGTAGTGGGACAAGAGTTATTGAAGGCAGTCAATGTTTGCTGAGTTGAGCCTGGAAACATGTTCAAATCCACTGGTGTAGAATATGGACCACTTGGAACACCGAAGACAGCACTGCTGTTTAGGTTTTCTGCGCTGGATGCCAAAGAGTTTCCTAGTATTTATTACAACATTGACAGTCAGGCATATGAGCAGGAAAATCAGAAGATATATAAAGTCATAATGCTATCCAAATTACACCAACTATATACCTCCACTTCCAAAGAAACCAGGCTTCGTAAGAGTGTTTGTTAGTGGTGCAGATGGCCTAACAAGAGAGTTCCAAACAGATTAGACCAAAAGCAGGCATAAAAAATAAATTATTAGCGGAGTATAGACAAGGAAAGTACAAGATGAAGGACAATCATTGCATGGGAAGCAATGATTGCAGACCTACATCTTATCCATTCTAGAACACACCATACTTTGAATCACCCAATTCCAAAAGAAACAAGGCTCCAAGGCACCACCAATGTAACCACTGAGCCACTATAGGAATGTTTTCAGACACCAAATTCTCAAGACCCAGTTTATTCTACAGCACTTAAAACTGATATATCCAACTAGTCCGTATTATAGCATCTACAAAACTGTAATCTTAAATGGCAATAATAAAAGCTCTTGTGCATTTCTCCATTCTCTTGACAGTTACACCATAATCCTAAACAAAAACAAACAGTAGATAGGAATTCTAGAAAAAGGGGTGACAGTAGAGGTCTAATGCAATGCACAAACTATCAGGCATTCAGGCCTCATCAATACCTTAAAGGGTACAAACCATACTCCACTGGAGCTCACAGAACTCTGTTGGTTACATTTTTTTGGATTTTCCTTGAGTCATTTTCCAACCCCAAGCAACTGAAGATGGAGAAAATGTTTTCAAGCAGAGCAGGTCATTATTTACCTTTCAAAACCCATGTTCAATGGAGTACTCAGTTGGCTAAAGCTTGAGACTGACAAAGGGCCATTACTTTGAGATGTTGAAAATGGATTTGCATTGGCGTTGGCTCCAATAGATTGGGGTGTTTGACTGCCAAGAGAAGAACTTATTGGTATTTTGTAAGGTTCAGAAAGTAGTTTCTCAAACTCAACCAACTTGGAATTTAGTATATTTCTCTCTTTCTCAACCTGCACCATCATATTTTAAGGTTAAACACATAATGCATGGTTGAGCACAACTGTAACCTAGAAGTTGCAAATGTAAATACAAAGACATAGTAAAGGAGGCTCTTTAATAGAAAATGTCAAAATGAAATCTCATTAAAGAAAAATGAAGTGATTACAATTAGATAGAGAACAGGGTCACTTCCAAAAAGGGGAAGGGGGGGAATCGAAGAAAAAAAGGGGCTAAACAAAATGTAGGCATGTTAATCAGGTGTCTTACTATTGATTGCAAGTTCATCCCACGCTTAGCATCCTCATAAGCTGATGCCCGCAATTCTTCATAGCTAATATCACCAACAATGTCACAAGGAGCACTGCATAAAAGGAAGTCAACATAGGTGTGAATGGAAAAATAGTCAACAATTTTTTGCAACATAGTCCAATTGTATGGGTTTTGAGGAAAATGGGTTTGTTTTATATGATCTATTATCTGCATGATGTGCTAAAGTAGTACCTTCCTTATGATTAAACAATATATTATTTACAATAACAAGTTTGATTAATGTTTTCAAACCATCATATCTAAAAAGAAATATACCCTTTGCAATGACTGTAGCATGTAAGTATCCAAAGAGGTTTCTCTTGCTCAAAATCTACTGCAATCTGGCGCTTGCAGTTCTCAGGATCTGTGCATCTTTAATTACATCAACCAAGTTAAATATAGTATACCAATTAAACTTTGCAAAACACAATAGTTAAATAAGGCACAATCCACAAACATTTATAGGAAACATGGATACAAAATCACCATCATTAGACCCTTTTTTATAGAACAAAAAATATAGGAAGAAAATACAAGAGATGATAAGGTATTCTCCAAAAGAAACCCCAAAGCCAAATGAAAAGTCGAAAACAAAATAATGACACAAATTTTCTTTTGCTAGTTTATTTAATTGAAAGGCAATGTAACACGACAGATATTCATTTAACAAGTTCTATAAAAACAAATACGTAAGGAGTATACACTTCAGATGAAAAGGAAAGTCATTACATATGCAACAAAACTGAAAGATATCAAATTTCGTATCTTCAAAATTGATCAAAGGCAAAGCCCTCCAGCTATCCAATTTGCTTGGGCCTTTCTTGGCACCGTTAGTCAGTGTTTATGTACTTTGTAGACATTTAGACCTGTGTTTTTTATGTTTCTTGTTCTGAAGTACAAGGCTGTATGTGCAACATGTGGCAATTATGACATATTGACATCTCTGTTCTACATGTTGACTTGATATACTCCCTCCGGTCTCAAATATAAGAGAGAGAAAACTAACTTACGCTTATTAAGAGTTTGTTGAAATCATTTAATAGTACCAATTTTCATTCAAAACATAGACCATTTTCCTAAACTACCCTTCATTGGAACTTGGTATCAAGAATATAAAAGAGAGACATTGAAAACAAAAAACTCAATTAAATGAAAGGTGTTTTAGGAATGGTCTCCTTAAATAAGGTGAAGTTAGTTGAGTTTTGCTTATATTTGAAACCAGAGGGAATAACATTAGAAGAATGTCTATGATTCATGACAGAAGGAGAACAAATTGATAAATACTTACATATGATCCATTTGTTTGGAGTTGTTTTCAGATTTCACACCATTCTGCTGGGGTTTGGATGACTGCCGATTCCATTTGTTTTCAAAAGGCTGATTCAGAAGTAAATCATCAATACTTAGAGCCGATAATCAGATAATTTTTTGAAAAGTGAATAAGAAGCAGACATAGTAATGAAACCACCTCAAAAAATAGACAATAAATAATGATGTACTCCCTCGGTCCCTAGTTATAAGACCCTTTCAACTAATTCACGTCCCTTAAGAAAAATAGTTAATTTAGTTAATCACATTAAATATGTCAATTACTTATACTATCATTCCAAAATTATCATTTTCTATTTTTTTTATCCATATAATTGTTTATCATTGATGTTTGAATTGAGAATAATTAAGTAATGTTATGTAGGGAAAAAAAGAATTAATACATCTACAAATTAGAAAAGAATGAGCAACTTTAGTGGGGGATCTTGGAGAAGAATCTTCATCTGAAGATCTATCTTTTCCCATATCCATCACTAAAGAGGAAAAGCATATCTCCACATAAAAATCCAGATCTTCCCTAAGAACCCTGAAGATCTGCACGAAGTTCAAAAAAATAATTTTTTATGTAACAGGATAAAAAAATAAAATGAAATTAAAAGTTAAAATTAATTATATGTTTTATTAATATTCATATATTTTTTCCATGCTTTATTAATTAAAATTAATTACTTAATTAATTTAATTAAATTATAAATATTTAAAGTGAGATCCATGTGAGACCCATTAAAATTATCTAAGATCTCAATTTGGGATCTACCAATAAAGGAAAAAATGTCACCTATCTTAAAGATCTTCAATCCTACGTGGCGTTATAGAGTCCACCAAAAAATGGTCTAACATCCCAATTTGGGATCTACCACTAAAGATGCTAAACAAATTTCTGAAAATGGTCTTATAATTAGGGTCAGTGGGAGTATTCATTTATTAAAATATCTAACAACTAAAACGATATAATAAAATAAATCACCTTCACATCATGTATATGCATAGGAAAAGTGTGAGAACGAACCTTGTATTGGTTGGGTTTGTGCTCAGAATGAGGCCCCCCATTTAACTGGGAGCTGTTCTGCTTGCCAAAACCAAAAGGGTTACCCTTCTGCTGCTGTTGTTGTGAGCCAGAGCCAAATCCAAAGGGATTTGTATTTTGCTGTTGATAAGAACTGCTCTGTCCTCCAAACCCATTAACATTAGGTTTTCGCTGTTGCTGGACATGTAAATATCTACACCTTTCTCCATATTGACAGCTAAAAAGATGAACCACGGACACATTTTAAAAACTTGTGATGAATAAATTCAATTCAAGATTAAAGATCAAATAGATTATAATTTACTATATGATAGCACGACCTGCAAGGCCGAACCACAACATATATAATAATATGTAAATGCAAAGATTTCTATAGTTGAGAAAACCCAACGTCCTAGATTGGCACAGAAACAGTGAGGAATCAAAAGAAAATAGTTGCGCATGGGAACAACGCAACAATTGTTAATCAATCATTTGAAATTGAAACGAAGAAGAAGAGAATAACCTGCCTCGCTGGAAATTCCTACAAATATCTCTCATTGTGTTATGTTATGATCATCAAATCAAACGCTTTGAATTGAATTCTCAACCAAAAAATAGAAACCCTCGCTTTGTCTTTGCAAATAAATCACTTCTCTAGTTCTCTTCTCTTCTAAGTTCTAACCACCCCACCGCTCATGGAAATTCAATTTCCCATTCACTTCTCATTCCACTCACTCTATCGTTGAATAAATAAAAATTCGTGGTTTTTCTTTGGTCCATGATCACAATCTTTTTTTTTCCTTTAAAACACCACTTCTTTTGGACTGAAAATGCAGGCTTTTCTTTGGGCCCAAAATTAAAGGCCTTGCTTTTAACAAAATAATCCTATTTGCATCCTCCAATTTTTATTTTTATTTTTACTTTCACTTTTTTATTCTACCCTTATAATGTGTTTGAATGGGAAATTTTGAGGGGAAACACACAATTTTTAAGTGAATTTAAATTTAAAATACTAGAATGTGTTTACTTCAAGAAATTTTTTATATTCTTGAAAATATTTATTCACTTGTTTATTACGAGATTATCAAAACATATTTTTGACTATATTTTACTCTCATGAAACTGATAAAAGTGCATTTTCATGTTTATACATTTTTTATTCTCACGCTAAGGGAGTGAAAAAGTTATTTTCTATGGAAATGTGGGAAGTTATTTTCTAACTTTACTATAACTTTCATTTCATTTTATTATTTTAAATTTCAAATTGTATTTTAAAAAACATTAAAATTTAACCAAACTTATTTTTAGATATGGTCAAAAATAACGTTCCTAGTTACAATATTTTCATAAATGTGATTCCTGATAATACAATCTCATAACTTGAAATAAGGTTAATATAGACGCAGCAATATTCAAGGATTGTGGTGTTTTTGGAGTTGGAATTTTCTGACCAGAGACCACCATGGAAGATTTGTTAAGGCTAAAACAGTTACTGCAAATGGAAAACCAGAACCGCAGGAAGCTGAAGCTTGGACACTCATGCAAGCTCTTCATTGGATTCACTAGCTGGATCTCAACAACGTGACCATAGAAATTGACTGCATATCTGTGGTGGACGATACATATACTCGTTCAAAAAGACACTTTGGATTTTATTCTATTCTTGCAACTTATAAAAATTTACTTTCTCTCAGTCAAAACTGAAGCGTGAGTTTAATTAGAAGGCAAGTCAACTAAGATGTTCATACTCTAACTAGGACATCTAAGTTTTATACTAGCAATTATGAATGTCTTTGAGTGTATTGTCAATTATATCTTTTCTCTTATCATGAATGAAATATAATAAATTTATTTTTCATTAAAAAAACTTGAAACAAATTTCCCCTTATACATCAAAATGACTTACATTTATATTAATATTCACTAAATTAGTTAATATGTAACAAATATTTGAAAAAGATTAGAAATTATTCTACTTACATTTTTTCTATCCAATTAATAATCTTTATCCTAATCATTAAGAATAATAAAAAGTGATTGGACAAAAATAATTAATGTGTTGAAATTAATGTTAAATTATTCAGATATTATTTGAATTCGGTCTTTAGAAAAATTAATTTTTTATTTGATATTACTTATTTATCTGAATTAGTTCAGAAGACATCTTTCTCCTAATGAATTTGAGTTTTAAAAAGAAGAAAAATAACTAGTTACGAAGAATGCTCGAATAAGAAGTATAAATTAATTTATATTGTTTAAATTTAAATTTTTATAAGATTGAAAAACTAAAAGCTATAAAACAAATATCAAATTATTTGTAGTTTTTAAAAAGTTAAAACTTAAAATTGACAATTCAATCAAACAACGCCTTACCTTATTTTTTAATTGTTCTTGTCTGTTTCATTATCCTTTCTCCATCATAATTGCAATACCAATAGCCTAGTTTAAACGATAAGTTTGTTTTTCCCTTCTACATCCAGTTGACTAGAAAGTTGATAATTAAACAATAATCCAACTTGTATTCCAATATCTCAACTCATATCACATAGGCCTCGGTCGTATTCTTTGTCCCCACACTCACTAGCTTACCCACTACCACGATCTTCAATAATTTATCATAACGCTATTTTAAAAAATATTATAAAGATCACCCTTATTTTTAACATATGTCAGATATATAGGAAAATAATCGAAGGAAATGTAATTTCTTTTAATATATTTTTTTATACGCATGGACATTAGATAAAAAATAACAATCCTAAGTAACATATTCACGTGACTTAACTGTTTGATTATTATGTCAATTTTATTAGTTATTACCGAATATTTGTTACGTTTACTGAGTATGAAAATAAATTGTAATATTCATCAAAACTCTTCAAAAATTTTGAAAGCAATTGTTATTATCTTGTAAAAGAAAGGTTTGTGGCACTTTTATGAAATATTGTTAAGTCTATCGGTTTATTTAAAAGCGAAAATTACAGAAAAAAATGTGAAATTTTCTTATAATAAATAATTATAAAAAAAAATTATATAACAGATATCACAGATAACTTGATCAATATACAATTTTTAAATATTTAAATTCAGTACCATCTATTGTCGTATACTCTCGCGATGATACGATAATACCATAAAGTGCAAGATTTTAAAACAATATAACAGACAAGCAAATGTTTTAATAATTAATATTGATCAATGATCAAGCCAATGAATTGAATCTTCTAGTAGTTTCAAGTAATTGTTGAGAGGCTTTTAAAGTCTATCTACCTGTAAATATTTTTAAGATCAAAATAATACAAGAGATAATAGAAAGATGAAAGCAAAGGGAACAAAAAAATTGTAATTTAATCGTACACGTTATCGGTCTCAAGTTTATCTCTCATTATACAAGTGATGTCAGATTGGCCATTTTTCGCCTCCTATGATCCTTGGGAGGTCTCATTTTTTAGTTTTGACTTGTTACTCCACAGTCGACACGTACTAGCTTCGATACATTGTGAGGTTATTTTAGAGCATCCCAAGAATTCTTGGACTTCAGCCCCAGAACATGTCTTATCTTAATGTATACAGTGGATAATCACCTTTTAATCCCTCAAAATAGTCACTAGTCACACAAGTCTTTGAAATTAAAAAATAAAAAAACTAAATAAGCTTTTGAAATTACAAGTAATTTAAACACTTAAATTTAATCAATGATTATCATTTTAGTCATTGAATTCATTTAAATATATAAATTAGAATAATTATCTTAAAAGAAAGTATTTTTTTTATCATTTTCTAATAACAACATTTTTAGTTATTTTTCTTTGAAGATAGTGTTTTTAAAGAAAAAAATACTCTTTTATTTCTTTAAATCTAGCATTATTAATAATTAAAATAATATTATATCATAATATAAATTATTTATCATAAATTTAAAGAGAAAAAAGAGTTATACATTAATAAAGTAAAAAAAAATTACAATCATTCAACCATACTTCAATATGATAAGTTTATTAATCTTTAAAATAATTATTTTAAATGAATTCAAACGATGATTTATAATTTAATAATAGTGTAAAATTATTTTACACTATCAATTTATAAACATTAAACTTAAATTTAAATAATATAACTGATATGTTTAAAAAAAAACTAATTATTATAAGTTTTAATTATAACATACTTTATATATTTAAATGTAATTATTTATTACAAATCTTACTTATATAAAGCACATTTTTATCTTTTGTAATGCACATACTAACATATTGGTTATCACTTATATTGCACATCTTGTGTAATTGAACTAATGTAATTAATGTAATACATTTCTAAATATGGGTGACCAAATGAGTTCAACGTTAACTCGTCTAATTAGCTAAAAAAACACAAGAGAGATATATGACTCGTTAGTATGCCAAATTTTCCCCTAACCTATCAATCTGATTTATTGAATGTATGTTGATCAGTTTATTTCATTAGGTTGGCTCATCTCAACATGTCAATTAAATCATCAATTGTTAACTCATTGGCAAGTGTATCAATTTGTTCAAGTATTAATTAAAATGATAAGCTCGAGTGTAGAATTCACAATGACTTTGAATGTACTCGAAGTTTATATATTTTAAATTTTAAGCAAACAATGAATTAAATTTGATATTTATTTAATACTAATGCGGAAAACATATAATTCAACATAAATAAAAATAATTAAGCATAGCACATTAAGAGATAAAACTCAAACACTCGGAGGGGTGAATTGTCGATTGATGCAAAATTAGGTGACGTGTTGGGAACTCAACCTACCGAAACTACTCTTGATGCAATGTTTGAAATTTTTCACCATTTAACGTTATTTCAAGTATTACCTTCATCCACTAACCTACTCTAACCATGATTTCTCATGTGAAAAAGCTTAAATTACCTAATTTCACTCCTAATCCCTAAGAGCTACATCAAATAATTTGCATTAAGAGTAAATATACATACTTTAAACTAAATAATATCATTTTATCCCTAGATATAAATTATCTAAATGTTCTTTTCAAGTTCTTAGAATGTAAAATATTTCCCAATAGATAAATCCTGTGAGTAGAATGAAATATATTTTTGCTAGGCCAACCCACCTCTTCTCTAGATGTTCTCATCTAATATCACACTATTCTGTAGATGTTCTTATCTAATATGACACTCTTCTCTCAATAATCTTCCACTTACTTTCTTTAACTTTTGTCATTCTAAAAAATTTTGTTCACATGTCAATTTTTATTTATCATCAATTTCATGAATTTTATCCACAATTGTTTTGTTCTCTCTCCAATTGTTTCTTGTTCATATCTGATGTGGTGCATATATGTTATTTATATTTCGAATGATACTCTAATGAATAATAAATTAATAGGGAAAAGAATTTTATTATGAGAACATGAGATATATATATATATATATAACATTTTAAGTAGTTTATTTGTCAATTGTTGATTTATAATAAAGTTGTTTGTGTTATGAAAAAAATAATATTTTAATATGATAAAAATATTTTAGTAATTATAATATATTTTAAGGAAAAAATAATTTAACTAAACATATATCTTAATTATTCTCGAGAATATAAAAAATATTTTCAACTAATTTTATAGTTAACCAAATACATTTTTATTAAATACACAAAAATAACATTCTCATATTTTATTTCAAAAATAATATTTTCAAAACTAAAAAAATTATCCGTTAAATAACCGTTACCTAGGAAATAAATTTATGGTTGAAAAAACAAAGGAATGTCCAATAATTGGAGGCACTTGGCAAAAAACAATTGGAAGTAAAGTACCGAAGCACAAATGAAAGTGTTGGGCAGTAATGATGTACTTACTTTTCAATAAGACCGCTTGAAAAAGAAATTAAATTTTAACAACACTTTCTTAAGTATTTTAGTGAAGTAGTATTTTAATTCAAATTAGTTTTATTTTGATAATTAATGCAATAAATTTTGATATATATTAATTTTTGGTAAATATGTTAAAAAATTACATGATCATGATTATATATATATAACTATAATTTTAATTTATTTTCATCTTATCCTTCAAGTATAACATTATTTAAAATATTAACACAAATTTTTAATACGCAATATTTATAAATGAATGTGATTTTTTTTAAATGTAATGATATATTCAAAAATGTTTTCCGAGGCATTATTAAGAAAAAAAATTATAAAAAAACATGGAGTATATATATTTTATCCCAGACACTATTCATATAACAAAATTTCACACAGTTTCAGCTATGATATTT
>PYAF01004289.1:136416-161510 GCA_007407185.1 Glycine tomentella | reverse complement strand
TGATCTTAATTTAGTTTTCTAAATTTTATAATATTAAATAATCTATCTAATATTAAATGAGTTTAATACATAAGCACTAAAATTATTTACATTATCATTCAATTACAAATTACAGTTTTAATTATTTTAAAATAATCATTTTAAATGTGAACAAGTTTATCATATATGATAAGTTGTGATTGAATATGATTATGTAAGATATTTTATTTTTATCTTTAAAATAATAATAATAATTTTTGTATGAAAAATAATTATTTGATATACCATAAAAGTTGGATAATAGTTATAGTAAATAAATAAATAAATTTGTTATTATACACTTACAATGATTATAAATTTATCAAAGATATTTTAATTTATTTATTATAGTTTAACAAAATTATAAAATTTCCTTTTATATGGCTGGCTGCGTTACAAAGAAAAAGAGAAAATACAGTAGAAGGGAATGAAATAGGAGAGCGGGAAAGGCATTTGGAGAGTGGAGAGAGCAATTGGAAGCGAAAAAGGCAATGAGTTCCAAAGACAGTTGCAGAACCCAACTTAGCATTGCCATCCGCCAACTCAACGATCGATGCCTCTGCTCTGCTTCTAAATGGTACACTCTAATTCGAAAAATTTGGGGGTTTCAACTGAGCTTTATTTAAGTTTGAATTTTGAAGTTGTCCTTTGCTTTACTGTGTGATTTCCGCAAATGGGTCGTTTGATTCTGACGAAAATGTGGTTTTTTCAGGGCAGCAGAACAGTTGGTGGGTATTGAGGAAGACCCTGCCAAGTTCACTCCTTCGAATACGAGGTTCCAGCGTGGGAGTTCGAGCATTCGCCGCAAGTATAGGACTCATGTAGATGGTGATTTTTACCTTCTGGCAAAGTCCTATTTCGATTGCCGTGAGTATAAGAGAGCTGCTCATGTTCTTCGTGATCAAACCGGAAGGAAATCGGTCTTCTTGTCTTAGAATGTAAGTTTGGACATAACTCAATCCCAAAAGTTATCTCGACGAGGATTGTCCCCCATTTATATACTTGTTACTATCTCTAACTCATTAGGAACTTGGAAGTTCCCAATATCTTGCGTTGTTACGCTCTCTGTCTGGTCAGTACAGTGGTTTTATTTTATGTTCCCTGCTTTGGATTGAATGTGGATTTTCATTAGTGGGATTTTGCGTGTTAGTGGTAGTAGTGAACTTGGACTTTTGAGAGTTTTGATGCATTCTTGAGTTGAATGTTCTTTCCCCATCATTGGTATGTAATGTGGTATATACTATGGAGAATTTGATTGTTCATTCACTTGGGAGTATGTGTCTGTCTTATGAGTCATCATTGATGGTTATCTTTTAATTTGGGCAATTACTTGTCTATGAAGAGACAGATAGAGAGAGATTGTTGATCGCAATATATGGTGCTGCATTACTTGTCACTTTTCACTCTAGTGCAACAAAAAAGAAATACATGTTACATTGTTACATGTTAATATTTTCTGATATTTTTTTTAATTTCTATAACATCAACAACAACATCAATCCAAGTTAATTGGGGTCGGTAGTAGATGAACCTAATGATAAATCAGAAATGAGACAAAGAAAGAGAGGAAGAGGGGAATAAAAAAGAGGAAATAAGACAAAAGAGAGAAAGAAAAGCTAAAATAAAATAAGCGAGAAAAGAAGGAAGAAAAGAAGAGGAAAAGAACTAAAATCAGGGAATGACTGGAACATAGAATTATTAATGAGTTTAATCCTCCACCAAGCTTATAACTTTTATCCACTCTGTCCTAAGACATACCGTCTGTCAATCTATATCCCACTCCATTAGGTTTTGTTTAACTATCTTTCCCCAGGTATGTTTTGGTCGACCTCTACCTCTCTTTATGTCGAGTTCTTGGTAACAAACTTTTGTTCTTACGGGAGCATTCAGTAGTCGTCTCATAACGTGCCCAAACCACCTCAATTTATGCTTCCTCATCTTTACACATATCGGTACCACTGATACCTTTCGTCGAATATTCTCATTTTTTATTTAATCCATCTTCGTATATCCACACATTCATCTTAACATCCTCATTTTTTTTTAATTTCTATAGACTGGAGAAAGGCAAAAAGAGGAAGAAACTATAGAACTTGAGGGGCCTCTGGGTAAGAGTGATGCTATCAATTATGATCTAGTTTCTTTGGAGAGAGAGTTGTCAACAATTCGCAAGAACGACAAAGTTGATTCTTTTTGTTTGTATTTACATGTTTTGTGCTCAAACAGAAAGGCAACGGAAACCTCACACGCACAGTTCTTGTAGAATCTGTGAATTACTACCCTTGGAACTGGAATGCCTGGACCAAGCTGCAATCCTTGTGCAAAAAATTTGATATCTTGAATAGTCTGAATCTCAATAGTCAATGGATGAAGGACTTTTTCCTTGCCAGTGTTTACCAAGAATTAGGGATGCATAATGACTCTGTCAAAGTATGAATATCTACTAGGAACCTTCGGTTTTAGTAATTTCTTACAGGCACAAATTGCAAAAGTCAATGTTATGCTAGTTTGAGTTATCTTGCCCATAGAGATTCATGAGTGATAAATACAGACCTGAGTCTTGTTGTATTATTGGGAAAAATTATTACAGTTTAAAGGGGAAGCATGAGAAGTCAGTTGTGGATTTCAGGGGAGCCCTTAAATTGGACAAAAATTATTTAACTGCTTGGACACTCGTGGGCCATGAGTTTGTTGAGATGAAAAACACTCCTGCTGCTGTGGATGCTTGTCGTCGAGCTGTAGATATAGATCCGTAGCGTGCTTGGTATGGACTATGGCAGGCCTATGAGATGATGGGCATGCCTTTCTATGCACTTCATTACGTCAAAAAATCTGTATTCTTGCAGTTAAATGATTCTCGGTTGTGGATTGCAATGGCTCAGTGTTATGAAACTGATCGACTTCTCATGCTTGATGATGCAATAAGGTGTTACAAAAGGGCAGTAAATTGTAATGACAGAGAAGCAATTGCTCTGCACCAGCTAGCAAAGCTGCACTCGGAGCTAGGGCACACTGAAGAGGCTGCATTTTACAACAAAAAGGATTTAGAGAGGATGGAATCTGAAGAGAGAGAAGAACCTAAAATGATTGAGGCTTTGCTCTATCTTGCAAAATATTACAGAGAACAGAAAAAATTTGAAGAAGCGGATGTTTACTGTACACGTCTTGTGGACTATACTGGCTCAGTGAGTCTAAATACTCAACTCAACTCAACTCAACTTTCAGTTTGAAACAAGTTGGTAATTCCAAATCATTTAATCATTTAAATTATTCTTACATTAGAGAGAGACAGCAAAAAGTTTACTTAGAGGAATGCAATTGACACAATCAAGTTTCCCTTCCATGGATGTTGAGCACTTTCCTCCCTAATTTCTCTTGATGGAGATCGGTGTTCTATGCTGCATTTATCATTTTTGGTATTTATTTATTTATTTATTCATTTATGCATCAAGCTTAAAACTATCAGGATTAGGATCATTATGTTTGTTTTATTAACTAATTTAAATTCAGTATTTCGCGGCTGCTGACTGATACTTGATCCGCTACACTGCTATATGTCACTCTGTGCTACTATATGTATGCCATTGATTACTTTGTTCTTAGGAGAAGGTACTTAACCTATGTGAGACGTGTTTAATAAGCCTAAAGCAGGGGAAATTTGTTTAGCTCACTTACACGGGAAGGGTTATGAACTGCTGTGTGTTGTCTGCAATTGTTTGATCCAATCCATGTGCTGTTTCCTGATTTCTACTTTGGCTCTGTTGGGAGGCTGTATTTGATAGACCCCCATTTTTGTGGTTGCTGTTGCAGTTATTTGTGAACCTTAATGTTGCAGAAAATTGTGGATAGATGTGGTTGATACAGCTGCAATTGCAGTTGCGATGCAGTTATGGAACACAGTTTAAACACAAAGGGAAACCAATAAACATGTGTGAACTGTGAAATGGAATGGGTGAGAGAGGTAGCAAAGGGAAATTACCTGAAAGGGTTATGGAAAATGAACCGGCAGTTAGTAACCATTAGGAGGATGCAACTTCATGGTATACTATTTGGCACCAACATTGATCCCACATTGTACATAATTTGGGATTCAACTTTCCATCCAATTATTTATTGTTCCAAAAACAAAAACTTATGTTTTTCTATGACTGACTCCACTTGTCTGTTTTTATTGTCTTCAATTCCTTTATGTCAGCATGATAATTTAAACCTACATACGTAACCAACAAGGTTGGGCTTGGATTGGAATAGAAGAGCAGTTTTTATCTTAGAGGTTAAATAACTTGTTAAGTTGAATTAAGTAGTCAAGTTTGCATTTGTCTTTGAGGCGATTACTTTAGTGAAAGTCCTAACGATCTAGTTGCTTTAATTATGTATCAGATGATGGGGCAAGTCAATAAAGAGAGACTGGCAGAATACCTAGGAGAGCTACTGCGGAAGGAGGATACCCATGACCAGTTGACCACTATGCTGCTGCTCTAAGAGGAGAGACTTTAACTAGAAACCTTATGTGAGAATTCCAGAGCAAATCGACACAAGGGTTCACAAGCAGCAAAGGAAATGGATAATTTGCACATCTCTAATTATTCTGAATACAAGTTTTCTTTCTAAGTTCACTTTGAAGTATGAACTGGATGCTGTTTTGTCCGTCTTTGATCCCGTTTTATCAACTTGGTCATGTTATTGATTCAACCAAATTCTTCAGAGAGATCTAGTATTGTTTTTGAAATGTAGTAACATTTTACTTCTAGACTTGTAGATGCTGTTGGCCTAAACTTTTTGTATTCGATGATCAAGCCCTTTGTCTCGTGTGATATGGAATTGAGAGTATAACTGTTGCCCTTGCATCGACCAGAGATAGAAAAATGCATATAATTATTTCGGTATCTCACTCTATAGGTTGATTGATTACATTTTCCACTCTATTGTATTGTTGTAGCCTCTGCACCGTTGCCATTTTGACTGGCAAATTATCAATTTGGAGAGACGTGATATTTTGATGCGGGAGGGGATGTGGTAGGATTTTTACGGGTTTTGTTATTATCAGTCTTTAAAACTGATTTTAAGTAATTATAAATAAAAAAAATATCTACTACCTTAGAAATACATATATAATAGTATAATAAGTATTTTTAAAAGAAAAAAATTAGTTGCTTAAGAATACTCTAAAGCTTATGGAAAGAACCGCTTTGCTCTTGTTCTTTGGTGTATAGGGAAGAATTGCATTGCAATGGGCCAGTTTAAACAAGTTTCTTTAGAAAAATTTAAGAGAAGAAAAAAAAATAATGAGATAAATTTCTTCACTTAAATTAAAATGAATTATCCATTAACTAACACTTAATTAATTTAAAGAAACTCTATTATATAATTTTTTTTAAAAGATGAAAAAACATCTATAAATTAATTAATGATTAATTAATGCAGAACTTGTTTTAATTTTAGGAGAAATTTATTTCATTTTGTTATTATTTTCTTTTCTTAAAAGTGTTTTTAGATGACTTTATCCATATGTCCAATAACAGATTGTGGAAAGGAATTGTAACTGCCCCTTCAGTAACTTACTCCTTGTCCTTGGCATCCCAAGAATCCGCAGAATGGAAGCAAGTTAAGCATAGACTCCGGACTCCCCCCCTCTCCGCACTTCCACTTCTACGCAGTCTGAAATCCACGCGGAAATTTTTGAAGACATTCATTCCTTTGGTGTTGGTCTGTGCGTTCGTGATGAGTTTGGCAATTTCCTTAAAGCCAAGGGATTCCATCTCTTACGATAGCTGAAGCCTGTGCTTTTTCACGAAGCAATAGTCTGAATGAAGGAAGGGGCATCCTTTTCATAACGTGGCTTTTGAATTGGATTGTGAAACTGTTGTTGATAACTAAATGGCTGCTCAGATTTCCATGTAATACTTAACAGATGTAGAGCAGAATTATCTAATGTCCCAAACTCTAGTGAGTTTTGATAAGAGGCAAACCAATCATGCAGCTCATAGTTTAATTTAGGGCTTCACGATTTTATGCTAGCTTTAATGTCTTTAATACTTATAACTTTTTTTCCCTCTCTATCACATCATATCATCTATTATTGTCATTTATCTTGCTAGATATAAATAAATTTGAGTGTCCACAAATATTTTTTGTTAAAAGTATACAAGTAGTATATACACATACACTCAGCAGCAGGGATACCTGGTCAGGTTGTTCTACACTTCATAATTAACCGATGTCACATAACCCAAGATTTGACACTAGTGCTGGGCATCGGAGTTCAGTCTATTGTTAAATGGAACAAGATAATATATGTCACAGTTATATGTATCAGTCAGTTCTAGATCTATTGTAATTGATCTTCTTCGACAATTCCATTAAAAACCAGATATTGAAGAGCTATGGAGTACTTTGCTGCAGCTTTAATCGTAGCTGTGTGATCAGTTGGTGAATGTCTCCTATCTTTGAGAACAAATGATCCAGATACATCCCCCTCTGCAACACCCGATACTATGTGTTCCGGTTCTGAAGAACGGAAATGTTTCCAACAGAGTTGCTGGAAATCTTGCTATGGGATCAAACTCTCTCTCTCCTGAAGATGTCTATGGTGAAAGAACACCTCAGGGAAGAAGATCACACTTGCAGGGAGAGACACCACAATCTGGACGTGGGGTGTGTGCAGAGTGTGTATTGAAAAGAGAGAGCTAGAAAAGTGTACCTTGTGACTACCTGAGGTGCCATATTTATATCACGATTCATGGGCTTTGGGCTGTAGCTTATAGATAAACTATTGAAAAGATAATAGCGAATGATAAAAGAACAATTATCTTAGTTTAGATAGAAGTTATCTCGTACCTTGTAGATAAGATAAAGGAATATTGGATATTTGGGTTGATTGGTTAGATTCTTATCTTTTACTTCGGTATTTTGACCTTCCCGGAACACTATGAAATATCATTCATTCAAGAAAAAACACATTCAATTAATTATTGTTTTAGAAGGCCAGGTATGAGAGGGAGGTAGTTAAGGTAACCTTTAATAGTAAAAGTGGTTTGTATCCATTTCTTATAGATGAAGTGAAACCTTGGGGAGTCTCTCTGGTGGGTATGAGTATCTGACAAGAGAACCTTGCAAGATCCTTTTTGACTGCCACAGAATTTAGAAACGAAATGAAGCCAATTAATTATCATTCATATTCTCAAGTCAACAACAACAACAATGGATACTTACTTTGCAAAAGTAATTGTATTGACCATGGCCATGTCTCGTCCGCGGGGATTAGAATATCGTTGTAGGCAGATCCTTTTCATTTTCAGATCGAACGGAAATAAAAATCAAAAGATAAGCCATAGAAAAGAAAGGGTTGATGGGAAAGAGCAGAATTATTTGTTGTCAAAGAAATCTCCGAAATCATCAATAAGAACAGCTGCAGGCAATGTATCATACAGGTGGAAAGCAGCAAAGTACTTGCGAATGTCTTCATCATCATTCACGTAGCTACCTCAAACAAAACAAAGAGTGAACGAATTTGAGTATGAGAGACGGATGGATGATGGCATATTTATTTGTAGTGAATGATACAATACAATACAATACAATACACGGGTTATGTTATGTTATGGGAGGGAGATACTTCATAAGTATACGGTGGAATACATGAGAAGAGGGGTCAATACCCTGAAATTCAGAAAAACAAAACGAAATGAATGTTAAGAGGGAGAGAAGAGAGTAGATTGGAAGAAGGATTTTCAAATGGTTGAAGCAGCTGGTTACTGCTACTGCTACTGCAGAACAAAATCTCCTCCAATATCGTCACTCCACGACGTCGTTTACTTTTCTTTATGGGACCGAGTACATCAAGAATGGTTAAGCCAGTGTTTCTTTTGGTTTTGGCGGGACAGACTCAAGAACAACGAATCAATGATTTAGAAGACAATTTTTACACTTTTATTATATTTCTCTCTCTCTCTCTCTCTCTCTCTCTCTCTCTCTCTCTCTTTATTTCGTTCTTAATTAATACTTCAAATAAAGTATATGTGCAAAAAATAATAACTGGATAAAAAACACATACCAGCATAAAAGGTTTTCGTTGGAGAGAAACAAGAAACGGAAGAAAGGAGATTTTGTTGATGAATTAAAAAGTGAATAATTTAATTAATTTTTTTATTTTGCTTTTAAAAAGTAGATAAAATGTAAAATTTAGAAATTCTAAGTTATTACTGTTTGAGGAAGAACTTAATATATCCATATCAATCAAGGCTTTAGTAATTTAAAAAAAAAAAAAAAAACTAGCAGCAACCCAAGTGGTAACGTTTAAAAATATTTGGTATGATGAGAAGACATTTGAACAATAAAAGTTGTAACACTTGGATAGTAAATTTACATGTATATACACATGACTAATATGAAATTTTTTTACACAACTAATTTTCTCAAAGTCCTCTTATTTCTTCATAATCACATTTCTTTATCTTTTTTACACGCTATCTAAGAGTTCACTTTCATCCATTTATTTTGCTCACATTTCAAATCCTCGACTTTCTCTTATTGGTGGCCCCGTTTAGTTTTTTTCTTGTGTGGTGTTAGATTACAAGAATTGGATATTTATGAAGTGCTTAAGTTTTTCTTTTAAAAAATGAATTTTGTATACAAGTGATACCCACTTAAAAACTCCAAACAAAGTTTTAAGAGATTTTGGAGCATGGATCAATGTTCTCTCTCCACATCCCATCCAAATAGCTAAAATACGTAGAAGTGGTATACATTGTTTCAGGCTAGAAATGGTTTTTCATGTCCCCACTGCATTTCCTAACATACGGATAGTAACTTTTGTGTAAATACAGAATTGGCCATGAAAAAATAGAGAAACACACGTATGCAACATACAAGAAAAACTACCATAACCGAATGAGATTAAGAATCCGTTCAGCAAAGTAAATTGAAATAAAAATTTTAAATTAAAGTAAAATGTAAATCACATCTCATTTTACCATGCATTTCAACTCTATTTCCCTCAAACCAACAGGCCCTAAAGGCTAAAGCTAATTTTGACGCTTCAGTGAAGGAGGGAAAAGATGTTAGTATGAGCGTAATCTTTGGAGACAGTGCGGGGGGAAGTGTAAAGTGTTGGCTGCTGCAACGAGACATGCCTCAAGAATACCAACCAAAAGTTGCAGCATGACTGGCCCTGAGGACTGAGGTGGAGTATTCAACAAGTTGCCAAAGACTTGCTTCTTCATGAGGCTAATGGTGGTGGAACAATGTTCTTACTTATCAATGAAAAGAGCAAGCAAACACCCTCTAATATTTCTTTGTTTTCCTTGAAATGTATTGGTTCGTTCTCATCATTTGTGTCATAAGTAATCGACATAAGTTACACACTTACACCCTTAACACTACAATTTAGGATAATTTTATTTTTAACAGGGTATATAGCACCACAATTAGGGCAAGTATGCAACTTATGGAGGTATATAAAGTCAACAAATCAAGTCAACAGTGGAACATAATTGAGCCTCAACAAATCAATATCAAATCCAATCCTTGACATCCGAATAAGTTAGCCACTATTCATTATTCAAGATCAGAATTCAGAACCACTGAAAATGGATAAACCCTGATTGAATCTCCCTTATCTCACGTGCTCCATTTAATGATAATGACCATCAGTTTGTGACGCTGAATCTCATATTTGAACAGTTGATAAAACGCACATGCAGGTGAAAATGAATAATACTAGAAAAAAAGAGGTTTAAGTAATTAAGTAAATTCAGCCTCACAACTATCTCTTCCCACTGGGCTCCAAATTTAACTCCTGAAGATTCAGCAAGAGATCATCTGACTTCAAGTAAACCTTGTTGGCAGAATTTGAAATCGTGTGAGCAATTTCCCTTGCTGCTTCAATTTTCCTTAAGGTGATAAACGCAGGATTATTGGCAATAGCTTCACCAATCAACTGGGCACTCTTAGCTTCACCCTGTTTGTCAAAAAGAAGGGAAGGAATAGGTTATATATGTATAAACAATAGAGTTGAAAAATAGCCCTCTGTATTCTTTTGTAGAAAAAAAGTACTAACGCATCATATTGAAAGGAACTACGTCTAAAAAGGAAATTTAATTTCCTTCACCGATAGCCCATCCATGCATCACCACCAGAGGGCAATTCAAGAGGGGAGGAGGGGAGGGAAGCAGAGAATAGAAGAAAATTCATTAATATTTCTTGGTGTTGATGAAGTTCAAAACTAGTTATTAGTAACATTCACAATATCAATTTTCTTTTTTATTTAATTTGCATGGTTTGGTAGCAATTCAGAAATAACAAAAAGTATGGTAGCGACTTGTAGAAATATTAAGAATGCTCTTAAATGTAAAAATGGGACAACTATTTTTACCTGAGCTCTAATAACAGCACTTTTTTTGTCTTGTTCAGCTTTTTCTACAACAAATTTAGCTCTCTCAGCTTCTTGAGCAGCAACCTGCTTGGCTTCAATAGCAGCTGTAAATTCCTTCCCAAACGTCAAACTTGTGATTGACACATCATCCAAAGCAATGTTAAACTGGGAGGCCCTCTGAGTCAATATCTTCCTTATTTCTCGACTAACATTCTGTTAAACAGTATGTTCTAGAAACAATCAGCCCCACTTATAAGGCTGTAATTTCACTTTTAATACTCATCCAAAAGTGAATTTACTAGATTCCTAAGATTATGATACAAACTCCAACTGAGAATTACAGAGCATGCATACAATTAGCCCAGTTACTAGCTGTACAAAAGATAGGGAAGAATCTGGTAAATAGTTACCTCTCTCTGAGTAATGAGCTGACTGGCATTATACTGTGCAACTACAGCTTTGAGAGTTTCGTGTATAATAGAAGGCAGGACCCTTTCATTATAATTCTCACCCAGGGTTCGATAAACTGTTGGTAACTGGTCAGGAACAGGGCGGGTGAGGACTCTAAGTCCAATTTTCACCTACACCAAACATAAATCCATAATAAATGGAAATTGTAGTACAAATTGTAGGCTGTGTCAACAAACAATATGGAGATAAAAGAACTGAAACAACTATCCATACACCAATGAAGCAAGCTCTGACTATCTTTACATGATTCTAATAAATTGGTAGTAACTCTTCTATCATATCTAGAATATCATGGTCATAGATTGTAATAGTTCAAATATAATGGAACTAAGCAAAGTGCAAAACATGGAAGGGGAAAATGATTGAAATATATGAACAACCTCAGAGCTTTCAAACTCAAATTAAGAAAATGAGGAAATGGTAAGGATGAGAGCAATGAATAACACACAATACATAAGCTCTTATTTAATGCTAACACTCAACAGCTTATATCGGAAGGAGTCATAATTTACATATAATAAGACCATACAACTATGCTTATACCAAAAATGTGCACGTGTACAGCAGCTGCAATGGATAAAAAGAAAAGGTGGAGAAAATTCAAGAATTGGGATGGAAAAGCCCTACCCTACTTTTTCCTTACCCCCATATTTTTTCTTTTAGGCAGGAAAGAACAAGGTGAGGGTAGGTAATCCAGCTTCAAAGCTAAAAGGCATGTTGCTAAAGCAAAATTGAATAGAAAAAGGAAAATGGATAACCTGTTTGACTCCTTGCGGCCACAAATTCAACCATACTGCAATATCAGGTGTTAAGAATAAGAAAAGAAATAGGACAAACAAAAAGATATACCATTTGGAGATCACGGCTCCCTGATGTACTCTCTACTAAATGAGGACGTGCACGTACATCGTAGATCACAGGCCTCTCGAACCAAGGAATCATAATGTGTGTCCCTTCAGGATAGACCTGCATTCAAAAGGCATACTATATTGATATAATTGCAATAAGATTACTAGTCAATATAGGTCTCTGGCTGTGGGCTTGGGAAGTCATTAGCTTGGGAAAATAATCACTTTTTTTTCAAAAACATTTCCAAGAAAGACAAAAAATGATTATTTCTTCAAAATAAGATTAGATTAAACACACACCAACTGTTTAACTGTCAAAACATGAAGACCTTAAGAGTGCACAGTTTTAGACACCGTATCTTTAACTTGTGCTTAATAGCTAGATTGTTAGTCAACCATAAGGCTGAAACCCTTTTATATTAGAAGTGTTAGCGTTGACATGAAAACCTAAACACAGAATATGACTAAATCGCGGGGTTTCAACAAAAGTGTATGCTTTATTTGGGAGAAGAATTATGTTGTTTGCAAAAGATAACGAGTCTTCATAGAAGCAAGGCTACTTAAATCTAGGAAAACTTATGCCTGAGGACCAACTTAGCCAAATACTTACATCCCTGACCTGAAAACAACATTAATTGGAACTTAATATAAATATTTAGCTAGCTAGATCAGTCCCAGGTGTATATGTTTTCCTTGAATTCAAATGACCCTGGAGGTGGAGGTCATTACAAAAACTATGGAAAAACAAGCAAGAGCTTCTAAGTTCATTTCCAATGTTGACACCGTACCTAAACTTTGGAACATAATACTTTCATTTGAGTACATACAGACTTCAACTAAAGTTGATGCAAAAGGCTTTGCAAGTTGCATTACATTAAAAAAAAATCATTCATTCAACAGTCATGGACAATGGCATAACCTTATCTTTGACACCGACAACACGATTGAAGACAATGGCTCGATGACCTCCCTCGACATTGTACAAGCTGTTTGCAGCCCCATATACAACAAGCCCACCAATAATGCTAACTTTAAGCAAAGCAGCGACTCCGCCACCAGGAACTTTTGGAACATTCACGTTATTAAAATTCATCTGCCAGCCATTAATAAAGCTCCATTCAGCATCAAAGGATATTATTAAATAATACAGATTCAGCCACCATGAAGCACACACAAGTAACAGACATATTGCACACAATAAGATCATCATCGTAACTAAATACGCAAGGAATTTTAATATCGATAAATTTCAGTTAGTTATGTGAGGGAACCTAGTCAGAATCTGTGACCCAAATGTTGGGTCCTTCCACTAGCAAAAAAGCTTCAAAAACCCTAAACTATGAGCAAATAACCAAGAAAGAAAGAAAAACGTTGAATTACGGAGGAAACAAAGTTGAGGAAACAATAGTATGTGTAGCGCGCACCTTGGAGGCAATGTTTGTAGAGGTTCTCGCTAAGTGGCGAGTTGAAGTAATGTGATTATAGGGTTTTAGGGCTTAAGAGAAAGAGAAGGAGACAACTTCCCGTGTCTGTGGGCACGGTTTGACTTGTCTGGGTCGGGTACCCGAAAATTGCTCCTTTTCTTACAATACAATGGATCATACTATAAACATTCTTTCTCATCGTTTTTTACTTTTTTTTAACCAACTCTTCCATGGTTATATAAATTTTAGGCTGAGTATAACTCTTAAATTAAAAGTTCAAAGTAAAGTAAAAGTTAATTGACGATTCTTTCAAATTTTGTCAACATATACATATATAACTATTAATAAGCTCCAGCAAAATTGATAAATAATTAAATTTTTTTGAGCATGTTGACAAAAAATTTATTATTTAATTATGTGCATGTAAAAAAATTTGTTGAAAAAGACGAAAATCACATGGATGATTTCAAAACCTCAAAAGAGATTGATTGGAAAATATACGTGATGCAAACCATAAATTGAAAGATATGAATATAACCAATAAATTAATTTGTTCAGCTTAATTGATCTGGTCAAAATAGAGTATGAAATTAATTGCATTAAATACCTTTCAATTATAAATTACACGGCTAGTTTAACTTGTGTGAGGCCAATGGACCAATATTTGGTCGGTCCAAGTATAAAAAAATTGTTTAATATATAAAATCCTAAAATATATAAATTAAAATATCTAATTGGGTTGAACTAAATAGGTATATTTTTTGTGAAACTAGTTGTAAAGAATCTAACCTAGTTGTCTCCAATTTGACTTTTAAAAACTCATTTTAGCCTTAGGTGTGTTTGTTTAAACTTTAAAAAAACAATTATGAAAAAAGTATTTTTTTTATATAAAAAAATTCAAGAAGCATATAAAATTTATTTCTTTTTAAAAGTAATAAAACTATTTTCTAAGAAAAAAATATAGTTTAGAAAAACATAAAAAAATATTTATTTTATTTTAAAAGACATTTTTTTATAGAGAAAAATGAAACCTTCTCGACTTTGAACCAAGACACCATCATCTCATTTAAGCCTCATCTTCTTGGACGACCATGTTGCGTGGAAATAAGGAGTGTTCATATCGCCATCCTTAAGCCAAAAGTTTTATGCACGTTGGCGCCAATGAGTTTCCTCTTGAAGTAGGAAGGAGCCAAGATTTTCTTTTTAAGGCTTTGGTGTTTGCTTGAGATTTGGCACTCTCTTGCCTTGCAACTGTGTAATCTACCTTTTATACTGGTCAACTTGAGTGTGAAGTTGAGTCCTCTTGTTCTTGCTCCATACTTGCATTTTCTTGGAGCATTTTTTATTTTTTGTGCAAAGATCATCGATAGGCCTTTTGGCCAACGTGCATGGACAATATTAGTAATATCTGGCTCAAAGAGCCAAGAGTTTTTGAATTAAAAGGGCTTACTATTGTGGGTGATCTCATTTTCGAAAAGAGCATGAAGGATTGGCGTGTGGTCCGACATGGCAGCCACAAGGTTTGTTGTCAGCTTACACCTCGAAAAGAGGTGGAGCCAGTTAAAGGTAGTCAATGCTTGATCCAAACGTTCTTCAATCACATCAAGGGAGCCTCTACCATTTATCCAAGTGAAGGGGTAACCATCAATAGGGAGGTCTATAAGACCACAGTTTAGAACTACTTTCCTAAAACCATTGAATAGCCAAACAAGATGATCACGACCTCCTACTTTGTCATCAAAGGTTAGCAAGTCATTGTAGTCCCCAGTAACACACTATGAGGAGGTTGAATTTTGAGGCTAAGAGCCGAAGAAAGTCCCAAAATTCCGTTCTTCTAGCCCATTTTGGATGGCCATAATAATTGGTGAAACACCAAACGTTGGAGTCCTTCATACAAACTTCTTCATCGATGCGGTTCAAAGAATAACTCAGAATTTTACAGGTGAGGGAACTATTCCACATGAGTGTTAAACCACCACTCCTTTCAACATTGTCAACTGCAAACGCTCCATCAAACCCAAGCTTTACACAAAATTCTTCTATCTTCCTAGGAACCGCCAAAGTCTCACAAAGGAAAAAGGATATCTAGTTTATGAGACCTAACCAGGTCTTTAAGGATGGGAACTGCACGCTGGTGACCTAAACCACGACAGTTTCAACTCGGGACGCTTATTCATTTAGGTAGCCTGGTTGCCACTGCCTCCTATTTTAAAAAAAAGACTATTGTAGTTAGTTTGGGTTCCTCCCCCAATGTCGCCACCTCAACGTCACATTCCACATGTTTTCAGGGTGCCACAACGTATTTGGTTATGATGGGATGACGATAAAAAAGAAAGATAAAGTCTTCCTAAAAAGAAAAATTTAAGGAGAGTCGCCACCAATATTTATTTAAGTAACACGTCAGAAAAATCAAAGAGATAAAACATGGTCTACGATTTGAGGTAAAAGGATTCGGATTTCGGAAGTCGTTTACGCACGAGAAAAGTGTTAGCACCCCACATGTTCGTCTCAAAGACGACAACCTTTAATCGAGTATGCTAAAAATAAAGTGATTTTTTTAATTATTTATCTTCCCTTAAAAACATGAATTATATCTTTTTATTTTTGTTTATTCAGAAGAAAAAATCAAATTTTTATTTTTAGAAAAGAGAAGATTTTATATTTTTTTTATTTTTAGGTCGACAAGGGATTTGCCCTTGCTCCTATGTATGCCCAAGTACAATGAGGAAATTAGACTTACATAGTTTTTTTTTTTTATAGAAAAGAGCTTGTATGTTGGATTGATTTTATCTTTTTTTGAAAGATTTGTTTCAATTGCATGAAAAAATGTCATTAAGACGTTGGACCTTGAAACGAAATTGAATTTGAAGGAAAAGCGGGAAGAAACGTTTAAGGCATTAGACCTTGAAGAGATGTTGAATTTGAAGTAAAAGTGGAGAGAAACGCTTAAGGCATTGGACCTTGAAGCAATTTCGAGTAATATGTAATTTTTGAGAAAAAAGAGAATTGAGTGATCCTTTATTTGAGTATTTTTAGTTTTTTTAGAAAAGATTTTGGATTTGTGATAAAATCTATGAAGTCAAACAAGTCGGGGATCCAACATGACATTCACAAAATCTATCCACGTGTTATTGAAATACCACCAAACGAGTCGAAGACCCAGCATGGAGTGCATGAAACATAAACACGTACTAAAAATACTTATGCAAAAAATGAATAATTGACATAACATTAGATAATTAAATAAATAAAATGAAAATAGAAAGAGATAGAATAGAAGTGGAGAGTATACTTAGTAATTAGGGGTGTATACATGAAGAAAGAGAATGCAATTAGGGGTGTATAAATAAAATGATTTTCAATTTTCAAGTTTTGAAACTTTTAAAAACTAAATAAAGTCTTTAATAAGGTATTATAAATTAGAAATTGATAAACAAATCAACCCACCTTGTTCTATCTTGTCAAATCAAAAAATGTGCAACAAATCAAACTAGACCACACCAATCCATTATCTATCCAACCTATATCCTTTTAAAATTTGGATTTAATGGGTTAACTTTTTGTTCAAAAATACCTTTTTGTTTAGAGTGCTACTATTTTGGATGAAACACAATTGCACGAATAGTAATATTGAATGGCCAAACTTTTTTAAAACAAATATTGATTGAAAAATAAAATAATTAAAAAATAGAATATGACAAAATAAACTTTTCATACAGTTTTGACGAAAATCATTTTGTATCTTTTAGCATTTCCCTTTTGTGTATTTAACCGATTTAATGAGTTGACTTTTGTCAATCCTATACCCATTTGCTTATGGATTTTTAGGTATAAAAACCAAAATTTGGACTCATATTCACATCTCCTAGTGACCTATCTAGTAACAATAGCTCGTCATGTTTTTACTCCAAAGGTCAGATTGATTTCATCACAGCTCCCTCTTTGTTGAATCGCTTCGCCATAATCCTTAGATCATTATCACAACATCGACCTTCAATCCCTTCATCAATCACAAAATCACAGTATCATTCCTCTTAATTCCCTTCACCCTTCACAAAATCCTGATATCACAAACCCTAATTCTCGTATTTGTTCACAAAATCTTGTTATCACAACCCCTAATTCCCTTTATCATTCACTCAATATCGATATCATAAACTCTAATTTCATTCCACATTCACATAATCTTGATATCACAAACCCTAATTGTCTTCCTTGTTCACAAAATCCTAATACAACAAACCCTAATTGTCTTCCCTACTCACAAAATCCTAATACAACAAGCCCTAGATCACATTCCTTATTCACAAATCTCACAAACCATAACTCATTTCCCATTCACAAATATCACAAATCTAACTACATTCATCCTTCACAAACTCTTGATATCACAAACCGTAATTCCCATCCTCATTCACATAATTTCGGTATCAAAAACTCCAATTCCCAATCTCATTTGTCAATCACTTTCCATCCATCATTCCCAATTGCTATCAATCTCTTTCAGATGCTCACAAAACCAGGTAAATTTCTCATTGTTGTGTGATTTTGATTTGCCCAAACTACAAATATTTGCACATAAAATAAAAATTAACATATAATTTTTGTGATAAATAGAATAAGCTAAATATTTATCATGAGTGTTAGATGACAAGTTGATAATTGTGCAGTTGAATAAAAAAATCTTTCCTTATTTCAAGAGATTGCGATAATCTAGGGTCAAGGAGAATCTCACTTGATCTCTTCGTGTCACTCGATCTAATCATGACCCTATTTATGATGTAGCAAGTTGTGTTTAAAGCTTCTGCCCAGAAGTTCCTAGGTAGACCACTTGCAACCAACATAGTTCTAGTCATGCCCTCTTTCTCTCCACTACTTCATTCTGTTGCGGAGTCCTTGGTGATGAAAATTCATGATCAATTCCTTTTTCTTTGCAAAAGTTCAAAAACCTACTGTTAGTGAATTTGCCACCATTATTAGATCTAATAGAGATTATTTTGTGTTCACTAAAGTTCTGAATTTTAAGTATAAAGGCAAAAAACTCATCAAAGGTCTCATCCTTTGTAGTTAAAAAGAAAGTTCGAGCATATCTTGAGTAATCATCCACTATAACAAACATATACCTCTTTCTTGATCTGCTCATAATATTCATTGGTCCACATAAATACGTATGTAGAGTTCTAGGGATTTCAAGGTACTTATCTAGTTTTTGGATTTAAAAGGGGATTTGACCTGCTTTCCTTAAAGTGCAAACATCACAAAACTTAATGTCCTGGGCAGACGTCCCTGTGAATACAACTTCTTGATCACTCCAAAACTTGAATGTCCTAATCTTTTGTGCCAAAGAAGAGTATCATTTTCTATGACACTTAAACATGTTAGTGAGACATCAGCAATAGAGTTTAAGTTAACTTATAAATATTTTTGTTTCTTTTTCTTTCCAAAATAAACTTGTGTCTTCAATTTTCTTACAAAACATTTTTCAAGATATGAACTCTACTTAGTTCCCTTTATCACAGAACTGAGACCGTTTTCCTCTTGATGCAGTTAAAAAGATTGACATAGGTCAAAATCACAGTGAACAGTAAAGCACTGGAAGGCGTTGCGAAAGGGAAATCCGAGTTTGAGCGGGAAAAAAACGTGAAGGCATTGTCATGGAGAGGAGCAGCGAACAGAGACTGCAGTCCCTGGAGCGTTGCATTGAGGAGAAGGAGAAGAAACTCGGCTCCATTAAACGCCAATTCGGCCGCGAAATTGACGCCAAAGAGAGGGAATACGACGTGGTGAGGAGGAGAGTCGAAGAACGGAACAGAGAGTTGGAGTCAGTACAGAGGAGGATCACCGATTCTGACTGGCAACTCGACACCGTGCGCCGCATGATCACCGAGAGCGATGAGGTTTATCAGCAAAAACAAAGGGACATTCAGGATAGTGACTGCGAACTCGCCGAGAAGGAGGCGCGCCGCTCTTTGGTCGCGGACATGATCAGAGAGCGCGAGCAAGAGTTGAGGGCCAAGGACGCCGAGTTTCACCAGGTTTTCGACGAAGTCATGGCTCTCAACAACAAAGTTGCTCAACGCAACGAGGAGCTTAGGACCAAAAAGGAAGAGCTTGACGTCGTGATGCTGAGGTTGATTAATGAACAAGCCAGTGAAACCACCATCAAGTCCATGCGTGCCAGGAATAATCAACTACTTCGCCAGGCAAAGGAGCTTGAGTCTAAAAAGAAGCAATTTGAAGGTCAAGCGAAGGAGCTTGAATCAAAACAGAAGCATTATGAAGGCCAAGTAAAGGAACTCCAATCAAAACAGAAGCAATATGAAGGAAGAGTAAAAGAACTTGAGTCAAATGAGAAGCTGTATGAAAGAAAAGTCAGGGAGCTTGGTTCTAGAGAGAAACAATATGAAACAAGAATGGAAGAGCTTGAGTCAAATGAGAAGCAGTGTGAAACAAGAATGAAGGAGGTTGAGTCAAATGAGAAGCAATATGAAAAAAGAATAAAAGAACTTGTTTCAAATGAGAGGCAATATGTAAAAAGTGTGCTTGAGCTCAATTCAAAGGAGAAACAACTTGAAATACATGAGAGGGGGCTCGAGTCAAAACAGAAGCAAATTGAAGGACAAATGATGGATCTTGAGTCCAAAAAGAACCAATATGAAGGACAAGTGAAGGAGCTTGAGTCAAAAGAAGCACGATGTAAAGTGCTACTCCTGGAGCTCGAGTCAATAGAGAAGAAAATTCAAGGACAAATGAAGGATCTTGAGTCCAAAAAGAATCAATGTGAATCATTAAGAAAATCATTTGAAGAGGAAAAAGTGTCGAAACAGAAGTCTAATGACCAACAACTTTTCACAAATGCCAAGAGTGCAAGTCTCTTTAACCAACAAAATTTTACAGATGCAGATAATAGCAAGAATTTACATTTGTTCATTAATCTTCTAGAAAAGTACGAGTTGATGTGTAGTCAAGTCTCTGATGCTCTCCAAACATTTGCCAACCCTACTAAGCTGGTGCTAGATACCATTAAAGGTTTTTACACTTCTCATTCAAGGCAAGGACTTATTGAATATGATGCAAGTATCTCCAGGAGAATATGTAATCTTTTAATGGATGAATTAAAGAAATCTTCGCCAGTAATTGGGATTCATGTTAAACAAGAAGCAATCAAATTGGCAAGTGACTGGAAGGCAAACTTAGTTGCGGGTGATAAGAAATGTTTAGAGGTTCTGGACTTCTTTAAGTTTGTTGCTACTTATGAGATTGGTTCATCTTTCGATGCAATTGAGCTTCGGAGGCTTCTAGATATAATTGCCCTGCAATATCAGACTCTGCAAGCCCTTGGTAAAATTGAAGAACCTTCAGGTAAATACATGCGCCTCTCTCTCTACTTTGTCGAAACAATTTTCACCTCAACTGTTTCCTTTACCCTGTGTTTGGTTGTTCATTATGGCAGTGATTGTTGTGAAAATTTTCAAAAAATTAATATAGGTCCCACATTTTTATACAGTACTTAATCATGTTGATATTTTTATTCACCTTATATGTATATTACCTCTCTAGTCAGGTCAATGTTGTATATCTCAATCAAACTGATAGATCTCCATAATTTTCTTATCTCTATATATATTAAATCTGTCCAACCATCGTCACGTATTGACGGTCAGAGAATTCTATGCTTTTCATTTATTTTTTGAAACATTTTGTTCTTTTTTTTCTCTCTCTTGCTTGCTTTTTTCTTCTTTTACTGAAAAAATGAGCAATGCATGGGATCTGCTCCTAGTTGATAGATAATTATCTTGTAGTAATATGTTGTTGAACTGACTAGAATTATATACTTTTCAGAATCTCTCGGCATCCTTTCATCAAGTGGCTTATTATAGATTAATGTAGTGTTGTTTTTCAAATATTTCCAAATGATGCATGGTGTATGCGGTACAATACTGATTCAATTTCCCGACAAACCATTGGGGCACTTTATCTTTAAGATCAAAGGGAAGAAACAAGAAATGTAATCTCTAACTAGTTAGCAATACAAAAAGCACCTTTAAATTACCTGTTTTCTCTCTAGAGATTTGAGTAGTATGCAATGAAGACAAAACATTTTGTTACTTCTTTTGTTTGGTTGAATTCAATCCTTACAAGCCTTATGTATGTATCTGATACATATATCATGTCTTTCAGTTTTTTGAGTTAGAAACTTCTTTTCACCATTTTTTTTCTGCTAGAACTTATTTGCAGCATATTAGCCATTGCAAAAGCTATTTTGCATTTGTATTTGTCTTCATATTAGAATTTAGAACATCATTCATGATAGTGATCATATGATTCATATCTATTGGTCAAGTGTTCAAACACAAAAATGTCTTGCCAATCGTTGTTCACATGCCAAAATGCTAAATAATGATGCATACTCTGTCCATATGGAATTATCTTATATTTTAATGTGTATTATATTATTATTGCACCACGTATTGATTAACAGTATCCTAAATACTTTTATAACTATCTAATGCCAAATGGTCCTCATTCAGGTAAAATAAACTTTATGATGCAATTGTATATATCTGTCTAATTTGTTACTAGCTGTGATACATTTATCCTGAAAAGAGAAAAGGTGTAGGTTCTGCATTTATTCTACCAGCGTCATGTGTTACATTGTTCTGATTTAATGTTCATGATCTGTCCTTTTCTGAGAATATTCTTTCACTTATTCATATATATCCTCTCATTTCAATTTCTAGTGATTATAGCACTATGATGATATATTGCTTCTAAATATTAGTATAGAGTGGCTTTCTTTCTGTCATCCATGCACTATGATCGACTTTATTTTCTGATGCTTTCATAGTTTTATCTTACACAGATGATCAATCGAGTCCCACCATTGACGGAAGAAATTTGCATTTTGCGAGTATTGAGCACAGAAATGAGTTAGTTAATCTCCATACATCATCAGATCCAGCAAAACTTGTTTTGGATATCATACCGGTCCCTATTGCCTCAGAGAAAAAGGGAAGTAAAGGTGTTATTATCATTGATGAGAGCCACATCTTACTGTTGGAACAATTGATGAGAATCTCACCACGGGTCAAACCCCATGTAAGAGAGGAGGCGCTGAAGATAGCATTTGCTTTGAAAGCGAACATAAGAGAGAGTGCTGAAAACTCTTTGACAATTCTGGGCTTTCTATTGTTACTATCTGCTTATGGATTGATTTCTTATTTTAGCAGATATGAGCTTTTCAAGCAGTTGGAATCTGCTGCTCAGCACAAGCAAGCTGTAGAGCTGTTTCGGACTCTTGGTTTTGTGGATAAAATCTTTGGTATGCCTCATTTAATCACCATAGCTATTTTATGTTGTTTATTTTTTTTATAATACATTGATAAGACAACACATTGTACAAGAAACATACTACACATATAATAAGATTAAAGTGTTAGCTGTTTGAGGGAAATTGAATCCATGTTTTCTTGCAAACTGTAGTTGTCTTGAATGGACTTCAATTCCAAAGGACTTTTCTGAATTTATTTGATGAAGTGAAATTACCTTTGTCTTGCAGATTTTGTTCGGAATCTTATTATGAAGCAGCAACACATAGCAGCTGTTAGATTCATTTGTGCATATAAGTTGGCTGACAAGATCCAACCAGTTGATCTCTTGCGACAACATGTGGCGAAAGTAAAGTCGGTCACCGAGAGATTTGCTTGGAGGAAAAAGTCCGTCGAACAAAAGGTTATTTTTTCCCTATTCAAATTCCATTTCATTAAATTATCAGTCTTCATGTAGTTGTTGCATTGTAATTATTATTTTTTTTATAAAAAAATATTAGTTATTAATTTGTTAGTGGAGGAATTAGAACTTACAATTTATATTTTCTTTTTTTCACTTCATTTAAGTCAACCTTATATCTATGTTGAACATGTATTCAGATTAAGGTCAGAGATGAAGAAATTGCTAGCCTGCGAACTGTTCTAGAATGCATTTCAGAGAACAACCTAGAATCTCATCAGGATCTAGTTAAAGAGATTAATGATCGCATTGTTGAGCTAGAGAGGCAGAAGGAAAATGTTGTTGGTTCAACATCAGGAACTTCCTCGAACGTTGAAGAAAAGACGTGTGGTGGAGAAGCATTGACAGTAACCGCGCAAAAACCTGAAGAAAAGAAACGTGATGTGGGAGTAAGCGTCCCCATGAATAATCAGTGGGGTAACATCAGCAAACGTCCTCGGACAACTGTAACTCACCCTCGGTTCAGTCCTCCTCCTCTCCAATACCAGCCTGTATTTATGCCTATGCCCGGAGCCCCGCAGTTTGTTTTACCGACAAACTACTTTGGTCCTGCTAATCCTATGGCTCGGTCTGGAAACAATGGAACAAATTACTCTGGTAACTCTAGGCCGCCATATCCTCCTTTTAGTTGATAACCCCTTTGAATATGTTCGTTACTTCATGTGATTTTGGTACTTGTTGTGCTTGCAAAACTCTGCATTTGGAATTTATTTATCATAAGCATCTCCAACAGTGCTTAACTCTTTTTTTAGACACTACAATGTTGTTGCATGGGATTTAAGAACCTTGATGAGCTTTCTCTCTAATGGTAAACTTTTTAGAACTTACAATGAGTGTTTTACAATTCTTAAGAATTGTTAAGAATGATTGCTTTTTATATAAGGTCATGTCAATTACTCTCTAATGGTGAAATTATTATGTAGATTCTTAAGTTCAAAGAACTCGTAATGCTCAATTCTGATTGAAGATATTATGAGAAAATAAAATCTGTTAAATAGAAAATATTATGTGTACATATATATGATCCAATTATAAGTGGAGTCTAAAGTAAATTTTAAAATAAATATTTTATTTTAAATGACAGAATAATATATGAAGTTTTTTTTAAAACTTGTGTTATTTTTTCTTCTTCTAATAAATATATGATTTTTTATTTTATAAAACTTAAAAACAAATATATTTTTTATGGATATAAAGTTTAAAATTTTTAATTACTTTATTTTGGACTTGTGTTGCGTGTTGTTGTCGGCATAGATATTCATTCATCTTTACTGTAAAGCTAATAAAGATTGTTTTCACATTTTTCCTTGTTGCTAATGTGTTTCAAATCACGATTATGTAATCAGGGCGGACCTACGTTAGTATGAGGGAGGGGGGCCTTGGCCCTCCCTGATTTTTTTTTTCAATTTAAAAAATTTATATACGAATATTATTTATTTATTTTATAGAAATTTTATTATTTTATTAAATAAAGAAATATGGTTTAACACTGATTATATTTTTAAGGGTACATAGCTAAATTTGTACTAAAAAATGTAATGTAATGGTGACAAATTAGTTACTCAAATATGGAAAAATACAAATTTAGTTATTGAATGTGTAAAAAATGCATCAAATTAGTTATGTTATTAAATTTGTGATACCATTTTATCATTAAATTATAATATTTAAGAATCAATTTGATAATAAATTATATTTTTAATGACTGATTTGACATTAAGTTATAAAATTTAGGATTAATTTGTCATTAAATTATTTTCAGGACTAATTTGTTGCACTTTCTACATATTCTATGACTAAATTTAAATTTCTGATTTTTTAGAAGACTAATTTGTTGCACTTTTTACATATTCAATGACTAAATTTAAATTTCTCATTTTTTAGAAACTAATTTTTCAGCGTCTCACGCTTTCATAAACAAATTTGATTATTTGCATTCTTTTAAACTTTAAATTATTATGCAAATAGATTAGATCTCTTAACATTATTTCTTAAATTATAAAATAAATAGTGATATTTTTTCAATATTATATTTAATCATAATTTAGTTATAATATGATCTATTTTTGTCTCCTAACTATTTTAAATTATAAAATTAATAGTATTTTGATGTTTTTTAAGAAATTTTATCTAAATATAAATATTACATTAATTAAATTTTAGTTATTATAT
>PYAF01004289.1:105993-130685 GCA_007407185.1 Glycine tomentella | reverse complement strand
CCTGCACAATATTTACATCTTATTTCTTATACTTAGAAACTATTTATTTTAGTTTCTATACATTTTTTTAATTCATTTTAATCTCTATCATCCAAAATCTTAAGAACTAAAACGAGTTTAAAAATATATATGTATTGAAACTTATACGTAAATATTATGCAGGTAAGAATCATATAAGTAATTAATTAACCTTTAATTTATCTAGTCTGAAGTAAATGTTGAAGAATCATATAAAGTAATTAAACTTATACTCTATTAATACTTTTGCTGTATATATTTTTATTTTATTTTTCTTATCATATTATATCCTCTATCTTTTAGTTTTATATTCTCCAAGTGTTTGATAGAGTTTAATGTCGACCAAACTTATTCTAACTTTATTAATTATAATAACTCATATGAACCATGCCCTTGAATCTAGACGATTCACGTTTTTATTTCACGGCGTGATCAAAATTCAGGCTGCGTATTGGCCATGACTTATGTTATGACTCCCAAAAAGGATTGTTTTTATTCTCTCTTTATTTTAAAAGGAAACCTTTATCTAAAAGGCATGACCATGAAAGAATATACTTTTTTGGATAAATATATATTTTTGTTAATATGTAAGAGTATTATAAATTCGTCTTTAAAAGATAAAAATTCAAATTTTTGTTTTGAAAAGTGAAAAAATACGATAAATTCATTCATTTGTTAACTTCCGTTCGTTATAGTTAATGAAAGAGCTTAGATGGTTCATCAGGAACGAATTTATCAATACTCTATATATTTAGGGACAAATTTGTCAATATTTTATTCAAAATATAATTTAATTTTCATATTCTTCCTTTTTTTTAATCATTTGAAGCATAACATTACAATAAACACTTAAAAAAAGGAAAACAAACATAAGTTAGAATAAACATAATAATAAGCATAATATTGATTAATAAATTTCTATGAAATTTTTATCATGATAACATTAGATAGTGAATAAATTAACTTGAGTCTCATTTTATTTGTAATGATTAATTTAATGGTTATGTGTTTTTGTTTGACTCTCATATTTTGAATAAGGTATTATCTCATATTTTTAAGACTCGACTTGATTTTGTCACTAAATGTTGTTACAATAGAAATTTAAGAATAACATATAGATTATGCTTATTATTATATTTGTTCTAATTTATACTTGTTTTCTTAATTTTTTAAGTATTTATTATAATTTTATGCCCGATTAAAAAAGAGAGAAAATGAAAATTAAATTATATTTTAAACGCTGACAAATTATTCTCTAAACGTGTTACATAGTTTATTTCATTAACGGTAACAGATAAAAATTAACTAATGCATGAATTTATCATATTTTTTTTCACTTTCAGGAAAAAAAATTTTGAATTTTCATTTTTCGAAAATGAATTTATCAACACTCTACACATTCAAAGACAAAATTACTATTTACCCTATTTTTTTTAAGAGAATTAAATGAGTTTTAGTTGTGATCGAAAAATAATTTTAAGCTTAGTTTAAAAGATAAAAGCTTATGAGAATACTTTGTATCAATTATAAACCGAATAGAAAAAAATCATCTACATTTGGCTCTATAAAAAGGGCAAGTTGTTGGGCATTCATCGTTCTTCCTATTCCATGCCCAGCGCCCTACCCTGGAAATATGGTAGCCGAAAGAGATGTTAACGGCAACGGTAACGTTAACGGCGTGGGAAATGGAACAGCGCTAATATTCACCTATGGAACCCTGAAGCGAGGGTTCTCGAACCACCCCCTTCTCCAAGACCTTATTCACTCCGGCGACGCCTCTTTCGTCGGAACCTACCGCACCGCCGCCAAATACCCCCTCGTCTGTGGGCCCTACAAGGTCCCCTTCCTCCTCAACATTCCCGGGTCGGGTCGATGGGTCCACGGGGAGATTTACTCGGTCTCCACGCGCGGTCTCGAACGCATGGACGACCTCGAGGGAACCTCACGCGCCCACTATGAGCGTCTCCCAATCAAGGTGGTTCCTGCGGCCGAGGGAGAGGAAGAGGAGGAGGCGGGGTTTGATGCGGCGGCGGGGCTAACGTGCGCCCAGGCGTATTTTGCGCACGGGAACTACGCGATGGAGCTGTGGAAGAAAAACGGGAAGCGTGGGTTGAGTTGTTATTCGCAGAAAGAGACGATTGGTTATGTGAAGCGCAAGGATAGGCCACAGCATTTGACCTTTCTCGATCACATTCGCTTCTTCCTTTCCTCTAATTAATAATTATTAGTCCGATCAAAAAATAAATACTGTAATTAGAAATGGTTTTCTTTTGTTTTCTCACCTTGTGTTATTATTATGTGCCTTTCTGGTTGGTTAATTAAGTTACTCTTTTTGCATATTTAGATTATTATGTTCCTTGCTTGTATCAATTATTATGCAAATATCTCCAATCCAATCCAGCCCTTTTTATTTTTCTTAGTATTATTACTACTATAATGTTATGTTATACACTATTGAATGCTTTTTTTTCTTTGGCTCTCTTAGTCTGTTGTGACGAATCGATGATGATCCCGAGGATCTGTGTCTCTTGCTCTTTTGTTTAGTTTAGTACGATGTGAATAAGCAAACCTTGCAAGCCGCTGCTGCTATTTTTATTTTTTGGTCAAAGTTTAAAAATAATTTTATATATTTTAAGAGAGGGTGTTAAATTAAATATGACTGTTGAAGGTTTTGAACAGCCCGTTTGAGTGGAACAGCGAGGAATTTTCTGCTTTGTGGCTGAATTCTTAGTTATGACCACTAACTTTCTATATGGAGCAAACTTTTAAGAATATGTACCTAATTTTCAACTTCTAAGCGATTTGTCTTGAGAAACCTGAAGGTTTAAGAATACGCATTCCATGTACCAATGACTAACCAGCTGTATTGAGGTGATCTAAAGGAACTCATAATTAACCATATTTTAAAAATATTAAATAAAGATTTTAAAATTATATTAATAAAAAAGTATTGCCAATCTACTTCTATGTGATTTCAGCACCCTTTTTCTACAAGTATCAGTGTTAGTGATGATTAGTTGTTATATGTATACTATATATATATATATATATATATTTGTGTATTTTGTCTACTTTTTAGGCTTTTCCCTTCTATATAAGGTCTTTTTTCCTTTTGTATTGGTTTTGAAAGGTGTAGCGTATATTTTAACCTCTTCATTTATACAGTACCTTCCAAACGCAGTTTCTCTTAAAAATTGATATATAGTAACGTCTACCGTACCACGTGGTAGGACCCCAAGCTTTAGAATTTCTTTGAAGGAACATATCGTATACGTACACTGTACGTATAGTGTACACTACAGTACAGAGTGAAGACAGAAGAAAGCTACCTGACGACAACGCTCTTAACCTATTTTCCAAGTTCTGGTTTTCAAAACGGTTGTGTATAAGTGTATTGTTCTGATTGTCTTTTTTTTACCCTTCAGCTAACTCTTCTTTTCAGATTCTATTGTTTTATTTTTACCTGAATATTTAAAAAATTCCAACACTACATCAGTGTTTCATAATGTTTTCATCATTTTAGTCTGTCATATTTCTTTCACCAAATTGATTCTCCCAAAATTAATTTGTTACTAAATTAGTCCCTCAAAAAATGAAATATCACCCTTTTAATGCTCATGAAAGACCAAAGTGATGACCAAAAGAATTGCCAATGGATTAATTAAGTGATGGATTAATTTTTTGATAAATTAATTTGGTAACAATTTTTAAAAACTAGTAATTCGGTGGTGACTTAAATATTTAATAAAAAAAAACTTGGGCCATTATCGAGTTAGTGAATCCCTTAGTTCCAATATTTTATTATTTTAAAATTAAATTGTTTATTCGGTAAGTATCAACATATTAATTTGGTATTATTGATTTCAATGGAATCTTGAATATGCAATCAATAGCTACAACGATGGATACTCTCCTAGTATTTATTAATTTAACTACTTTTAAGTATTGTGCATGAGCATGACAACAGCAAGCCTCAATTATTGAACAAATTTGGCCGATATTTTTTCTTTTAAAATTTTTTGCGATGGGATGGTAAAACCGGAGGGAATTGTCACTTATTATTGTAGTTTTCAAAGTGATGTGATCATAAACAATATGTATCCAACGCAACTATCAACATGATTCAGCAAAGGTTAAAGGGTCCTACACAGCATTTTTTTTCCAGTATCCATTCATCGTAGTAGGAGCGGACAACATAGGGACAACGGCACCCAATAAAAAAGAAAGACATGGACAATTGTAAGTGAAGAATTTTCAATCAGAAACTTTTTTAATTTGATGGGTTACATTTTTCAAGGTTGAATGTCGTTATCTTATGAAGTAAATATTTAATAGTAGTCGCTTTTGTTTACTGGTATTACTGCCCATTAAAAAAAAAAAAGCATTCAACCATTTAAGGTCCTTACTTCAGTGTTTTGTATGTGAACGTGCTCAGAAATCTGAACCTGACAAATACCAATTCAATTAATAGAGACTGATGAATGGATTAATTGATTAAATATACAGGTAAATGCAACTTATTACCCACTAGTCAACAAACTAAGGCAAGATGCATGAAAGAAAACTTGTACAAGGTTTATTACAACAGATCATTATAAACGTACACATTGATGTAGCATAATGTCACATTAGTATGTATGATACAATCAGACAAGGTTGCATTGTCAATTATGGAGGTTTCAAAACTCAGTGAAATCGAGTGTGGTGGAATTTAAGAGCATGTTAAAGGAAAAAGACACACTGGCCGAAATTGTGATTCAGATGCCTGAAAGAAATGTTTGTCGATTAATTTATAGTGGCATACTAGTGCAGAGGTCAAAACTAAAATATACTGGAAGAGAGTGAAGGACAAACCTTATTTATCTAGGGACTCAAAATTTTCAATCAATTGCTCAGACCTGCATTATAGTACAAGATTTAAATTTTGGTTAGGTAGGATTAGAATTGAATAAGAAATAATAATGACATCAGATACACTGCAGGTCCATTTACAATAATAGATGTTCAGTTGGGGGTCTCGAGAGTCAAGGACCGAAATTAAGGCTTTTCGAGGCTGTGAACAGCTTATACAAAAAAGTAGTAATTTCAGCGAATTGATATTTTCAAGGCTTATTAATAAATCACGAGGGATTTTGGCTTTAGTAGGTTAGGAAATATAGGAAGACCAGAACTAGAAAAAACAGAAGCTTGGGTTTCAAAGTGTTTTCGCCGAAGACATAATGGCATGAAAGAATCCAGCATAAGAACTGGGAAGACTCCAAATGTTGTTCCCCGTTGAATTGAATAGTTCAAACTTCAAAGCACTACGTAGAAATACTTGCAACCATATTAAATCTACATTAAGTTAATTCCTGACAGAGAACATTGAAATTCTTTTATCAATGACCACCAACCGGGAAGCAGGAAATTCTTTGAGCTTACAGTGAATAGGCTCCACAAATGTCAACTTTAACACTAACTTTCTCCCTGTCACATGTATTTGCATATGGATTATAAGGAAAATTGTAAAAGAAGAAATTAGTATGACATCATTGAGATCTGAACAGCTTGTATGTTCAACTGTTCAAGGTAGTTCGGGACTGAGCTGGATTACAAAGTATCATAGCAAAGCTGAGGCGTCCAAAATTATCATACTCCTTAAGCACATCTATGTTGAATTGCATCCTAAGCCATTTTTTAGTTAATTATGTTAGCTCACTTAAAAATAACATAACACATTCCCACATAATGGCTAAAAACCTTTATTGACATCCCAAATATTGTTTTGACTTTAGAGCCTTTGCAGTGAATGTTGGGCTCGAGAGAAAATAAAGTTCAAGTGGTTGCGTGGAAAGACCCAATTATATAGTTCTTTACACGGTAATGCAAGTTTTCACTAGAAACAGATTTTAGTCCTGTTCATTTTGAAAACCCTCAAAGATCGACAGGCTTTTTTAAGGTTACATTCAAGACATTATAAAAGGTGAATCCCACCTCTACCATTGAACAAAAGAGTACAGAGAGAAGAAAAAAATATCAAGATAAATACCATCTGTCTGTCTGATTGATACCAAGTCCATTGCAGGTAAGAATCATGCTTTTAAATCTGGCAAGATATTCCTGTGTAACAAAGGGAAAAGCCCACGAAAGGCAAGTACAGCAGTTATCAATCAAGATGATACATCATTAGCAAATCTAAGTAAATGATAACTGTTACGATATAAGGAGAAAGAAGAGTGTGTTAAACTGTTAATATAGTTAGACTACTAAGGAGTTACTTAGTTAGTTAGAGAGGTTTTTTGTGATATAATAAAGGGAGAAGGATAGGAGAGAAAGGGGGGATCTTATCAATTGTAGATTGAGCATTAGCTTTTTGTGAAAGGAGAAATCCTTTGTGAAGGGGAAACCCTTGGAGGAGAGTTTTCTCCTATTTTCCGTTCTTCTCATTCTATTCAATAAAATTGTTCCAAATTTTTTCTTTTCTGTGCCATTCAACATTTTGGTTCGTAACAATTGGTCCGACCTGCCGGATCTTCGAGGAAGAGCCAGTGTTATTGATGGAGGAAGTGCAAATTTGGGCTAAGAAGGTGGAGCTGCCAGCGTTCACGGGGACAAACCCAATTGGTTGGATTTCTAGGGCTGAAAATTTCTTTGAGATACAAGAAATTCCTTCATTCCATAAGCTGCAATATGCATTCATGAGCATGGAGGGTGCCGCGATGTGTTGGTTCTACATATGGAGCCAAAAGAACCCAGATTTAGATTGGGAATCATTTTCCACAGCTTTGATCAAAAGATTCAGAGATTACTATGGTAACCCTGTCTTTGAAAGATTGAGGATCTTGAAGCAAGAGCAGAATGAGATGGAAACCATCGAAGAAATAGAGACTTCCACAGTGTTCTTCAAAGAGGACAAGCAATGAATCTGAGCTTAAGCAAATATTGCAGCAGATGGTGAAGAATCAAGAAATCAAACAAGAACTCGATGAGTCATTGAAGAAAGTGTTTGTGAGAGAGGCAACCAATTTGCAGGGGTTGCAACACCATTCTTGCAAGGCCAAAATTTCAGGTTTAAAGCATAAACCGTACAAGATATTGAAGAGTCAAGAAATCATTCTTGAAGAGAAAAAGGTGAAAGATGAGGAAAGGATGGAGACACATTCTTCTAGCATCAAGAAGACCGAGGGAATAAAAGAGATCAAGATGTGGCGAGAAAGGTGGATGGAAGAACAAGACATCATGTTGGAGGACAAGATTACAAATAAGCAAAACATTCAAGAGGAGGCCAATGCCCAGTCAACCAAGCATGTCAAAAAGATCATGGAAGGGAGTGGGTCCAAATGCTGTGATAATATAGAGGCTCATTCTTGGACAAGAAGAGTGCAGTTAGACACTTTTGGGGGTTGCGTAGAGGGAGAAACAAAAGAGGATCACTTTGTTTGTGTGTTACATCAAGCATTAGAAACAAAACAATATAATGAAGTGTTGAATGAGAGCAAGTGAGGGAGATTATTAGAATCCTTGAAGCTAGAGAAGGATCTTGTTTTCTTTGAGAAAGAGTTAGTCAACCCATCATCATCATGGGAACCACCAAACAGAAAATCATTAGAGGTAGATATTTCTATCAAAGGCATTGGAGATGCAGTGCTAGTTGTTGAAGAGTCTCCCGTCAAAGACCACCCAATGTCTTAAGTTGGAAACCTTCCATGGGCGCGAATTGGATCTTTGTTTCGAACTCCAATGTTGTACCTCATACAACACTTTGATTCAATTGACTGCAAGGGTCTTACATCTATGGCTCACAGCTCAACCATGGAGCCAAGGCTGAAGGAATGTACTGAACCAGTCATGTTGATTAAAGTTATATGGAGTCCACCCTTGTCCCTCCCACCACCAAAGCCACCAGACCTCAGTTGCATGCAGGGACAGTGGGTCATTCCCAGTTAAGCTACAAGGAATGAAGTTGTCTTCCTGCAATCAGAAAAAACTTGAGAAAGTTTCAGTGTGAAATTCCTGTTTTCAGTTTTCAACCTTGAGGACAAGGTTATTTTTAGGAGGGGTGTATTGTTATGATATAAGGAGAAGGAAGAGTGTGTTAATATAGTTAGACTACTAAGGAGTTAGTTAGTTAGTTAGTTAGAGGAGTTTTTTGTGATATAAATAAAGGGAGAAGGATAGGAGAGAAAGGGGGGGATCTTATCAATTGTAGATTGAGCATTAGCTCTTTGTGAAAGGAGAAATCCTTTGTGAAGGGGAAACCCTTGGAGGAGAGTTTTCTCCTATTTTCTGTTCTTCTCATTCTATTCAATAAAATTCTTCCAAATTCTTTCTTTTCTGTGCCATTCAACATTTTGGTTCGTAACAATAACTAACATTAGATGAGAGTTACGTTGCATACCTGCAAGCTATATTTTTCAATCTCGCATATCCCAGTTAAATCATAGTCCAAACGCTTGGCAGGATCACTTAATACTGTTACATAACAAAGAAAGACAATAGTCAACCAGAAAATCATTATTATCATTTACAAGCAGCAGCTAACTGTTTTCTAAATCATAACCATATGCAGGGAAACACACCTCTAGGTCAAACTTTGTGGCGCTAAGGAGTAAAATAATCCACACAAAGTACCACTCACAGACCTATTTATTAAGTTTAAAGTAATTTCCATTACAGAATCAATTTTGTGTTTGCAAGTAATGCTCAAGTAGGCAAGTAGACAATCCGGTAAATTTGAGCATCCATCTAAATATATTTTCCTAAATTTAAGTAGTTGATAGTTGATTTATAATATGTATAAAAACTCATTTTCATTTATTGTATGTTAATGGTACACAGATTGGAAGTATATATAATATTATATATTACTTGGGTTTTCCTCAACTTTGTTTTGGGTTTGAATTTTGTTATCATTATGTTCGTGAATACGTAATTTCCATCCTTTATTCTTCTAAACTTTCCGGTCACCACAAGGTGTGAAATCAAGTTCACATGCTTACAAAGTTACGTTGGCATCTGGATACAAAAGTGTATATATAACTAACGAAATGAAGCATTTAAGTAGCAACAGAACAAGTGGAACTGGGAGGCAGAAAGCTTGACAACAAGGTGAAAGTTCATATCCAAACTAATGAATAACCACAATCTTTGTGCTTACGAACACTTGTCCTTTTACTCTAACCATTTGTATATTGTGATTGTGTTGAAGATTAAAAAAAAATCCATTTTCAGGAATTATAATGATAAGGAAGTTTGAGGAAGACAGAAGAATGCAGCTTGTTAAATTATGCGCTTACAAGGAAAAAGTAAAAGTACGAAATATTTTACCATTGTAAGCTTCATTTATCTCTTGAAATTTTGCAGTAACAGCACTATCTCCTCCGTGCTTGTCAGGATGCCATTTCTATCAAATGTATAAAACCATGTGTACACAGTAATAAATCAAACTTGTAGAAAAGAAAATTTCCAGTTTGTAAAATTGTGCCACTAAAAAAAGGTAGGTTACCAACCAGCGCCAGTCTTCGGTAATTTAATTTGATATTTTCATCGTTTGCATCATATTCAACCTCCAGCACTTTGTAATAATCCTTGAAATAGAGTAAAAATGACCCATCATGAGCACAACAGAAAAGAGTCACAAGCATTTCCTGCTCATCAATTAACATTTTTGCTACATGCAGTGATGACGGCATTGTCAGAGTAAAATAGCTTCAAGCGCCAATAGGAATGTTGCACAAAGTTTTTCAGTTTCAAGATAGCAAACAAAACCAAACCAAACCATCTCTAGTTGCAGAAAGAGTGTGTTGCACAATATGAGCGACGGAATTCCGAAAATTCTCCGAAGCAGTATCAACCAATCAATTAACAGATAAACCTACTTCCGCTGCATTTCCCAGATCAGTTTCACTTTCACCACTACTACAAGCCTAACTAGTAACTACAATATTACTCGCACACAGACACTTAAATTACTCATTTAAGACATTTTGTTCAATATTTTCTCTTCCTCTCAACTCCAAACTACATTCTACTCAAATACTACATGACATTCCTTTTACCCAGTCCAAAGGGTCCTGCAATACTCAGCAGAGAACAATGCATGAAAGTGTGGAGTAAAAGAAGAAGCAAAGATAATTGGATTCAAATAAAAATGCCAACTTCCATAATCGAAAAGAATTTGGGTCAAAATTAAGTCTAAAAAATTCCCAAGCAATCAAATAGAGCAATCACATGAAAGGAAGATTGAAAATTCGTGATTAGTTATAATACCTTTGGGTTGGTGTTATCAGCGGCAGCCATGTGCTACGAAAATGGGGTCGACATGCGCAGCTTCTTTTACATAATACATCGGAATCCGACACAAACCTCGGAGACCAAAACCAGAACAATAAAACAATGCTTCGACCAACTTCAGACACGCTTCAAATTGAAGAAAAGTAATTAATTGGAGATTGAAAAGAGTGTGTGAGAGACAAAAAAAAACTAAGTTAGAATTGGGAATTTGTGTGGTGAAAGAGAGAACAAGAGGGCATTCCTATGCCACAATTGGGAAATTCGGATGGCGTTTAGGGATTTTTTTTTTTCTTTATCTGTATTTTTCCTTTTGGTATGGCGCTTTCTAATGTTATGCGTCCATAAGTTCACCATGGTAAAATTATCAAGGAAATGAAAATCTGATATAAAGAAAATTAAAATAGAGCAACTGAAAATAATTTATTAATTAAATAAATGATATTTTAGGAAAAATTAAAATAGTATTAAGACAAACACATTGGTTGTACATAGTATAAAGAGATAAATCAAAATTGTTAGACAGTATGATGTGATAAAGCATTGCAAAATTATAAAAATAAATACATAATAAGATAGAGTTTCATCTATAATAACAAGTGTATGAATTAGAAAAAGAAAGAAAAATTGTAAAGTTACATGAGGATTTTGGCTAAGTATGATTTTGATGTGACTGTCAAGGTCAAGGAAAACAAAGATTTAAACTAGAGGTTGGTGGAAGCCAAGAAAAAGGTTATTTCCAAAAAGTTGGCTGATGATTTTGTTCTTGAATTGGTTGTGATCAAGAAAGAAACAAAGTTGTAGAGAGTGAGAAGAAGATAGTTGAAAATAGAACTGGCAAGTTGAAACAAAGTGTTGATAAACTAAGTGTTGATCTACACGAGAGTATTTTAATTAAGAATAGTTCAAATGTTGAGTTATCCGAGACAAACATATTAGTTTGAAAAAAATATTTTTCCAAAATTTTGATCAATCTAAAATTCGGCCAAATCTAACTTGGATGGTTGGATCTACTTCGAAAAATTAGACCAATTAAAAAAAAATTATGTCAAACACTCATCTGCATAAACCAATAGCTATATATTTTCCTCCACCTTAAAATAGAGAGTTATTAGTTTCTCTATTTATTAAGTACAAAATTTTGGTAAACCAATGCCCTAAAGTTATTGGTTAAAAAAAATTATTAAAAGTTATTTAGAAGTAAAGTTTAAAGATATATGGAAGTACATTTAAATTACATGAGGACGTAGTTTGGCACATTCCAATAAAATATCTTTTTTTTCTTTTCACTTCTTTAACTAGTGTCTTTAATTAAGTTACTTATTAATATATTTTTTTTCATAATTAAAGACAATACTACTGAAATTATTATAATTCACACATATCTTATTCAACCAATTAAACTAAATATCATTGACATCGATTATCATTTGCCTTAAATATAAACGAAAATATATAATTTCACACGAATGTTAATTTTCTTAAAAAATGTTAATTAATTTTACTTTTTTTTATTTCATGAAAAACTATATTTTCTAAATTATCTTTAATCATATTTATCAGATATGGTATTTAGATTTGAATTTAAGGGTATTTTTTTTAATAACAGTATTATTTAGGATTCAAGTGGTATTTAAGTTGCATAAAAAAAAGAGTAGTATTATTTTTTGGACGGAAGAGAGAATAGTATTTAAGTCTATCAAACTTGAGTTTTTCGTTTATTTATATTCGAGTCTAAATAGTACTATATATGGAATGAAGCATTTAATTAATTCAGCAAAAATAAAATGAAGCATTTAATTAGAAAAGAGGAAGGCACCGAAATCCATGACGTGGTGGCTGATGGAGGTACCAAATCCATAACGTAGTGGATGATGGAGGTGCCAAGCGTCTCATGTTCTGCTATTAATTAGTTCATTAATGATAAAATTATTTGTTTATGAATTACATTGAATCCAGATATTTGAAAATAGATGATTGAAATTGAAGAATAAGCCAAACCATAATAGCAATTGAGATGGAGATGGATCTATTTATACCGGTGTAAGATTTGATAGTTTTATGCTATTTAATAATTTTTTATTGGATAAGTATTTTACAAATTTTACCTTTAGATTGAAAGCTTATATCATGTAGATCACATGTCTCAAATTTCATATTAATCCGAAATCATTTGAAACTTAATTAATATATATAAAAATTAACGTAATATGTACTTCTAAAATATGTAAAAATTAGACTATTTTGATTGCATTCCTATTATTTTTAAATTTTGTGAAATTTGAGATATGTGATCTGCATGATATAAGCTTTCGATCTAACGGTGGAATTTGTAAAATACTTATCCAATAAAAAATTATTAAATAGTGTAAAACTATCAAGTCTTACACCAGTGTAAACGGATCTCATCTTATAAAAATTATATCGAAATTAAAATTAACTTCTAAGAATAGTATCATCCAATCTGATTAGAAGAAAACAATTCAATAAGGAAGTAGAATATTAGAGAATTTATTTATTATGTATTACTGACACATGTCAATAAATTCTAAACAACTTACTGTATCATACATACCAAACAATTTTTAAGTTAATTTTATAAAAAGTAAACCTTCAAACATTACAAATATACTAATGGGAGCAAAAAAAATCTATAATGAAATGCACTAGTAAGTAGTAACTAACAAAAAAATTATAAAAAGTAAATCTTAAACATAAAATACAACTTCGTACGTAGAAGTCAAGAAATTAAGGTTTAGTTTTTATATTTTTTGTTAACCACCAGTGCATTTGAGTTTTTTTAACCCGCTAGTACGCTTGTAGTGTTTGAAAGTTCATGGCTTGTTTATCAACATAAAATATTTATTTATTTGTTTTTAATTATGAAATTATTACCTTATTTTTAATTTGTTTCCCGTTTTCAAAGATTTATATAAAAAACAGTGTTTTTATGAAGAATGTTACCTATAGTTTGCATGATCTAGATGGAACTAGGTTCTTAAATGAGGTATCGATTTGAGTTTTGTAACTTAGTAAATTGTAATCCATTTATGATATTTTTGAAAAATGTTACTTAGAGTTGTTTGTGTGATCTTAAATAAATTTTATCAGCATATTGCTAATATATGACTAAAACTAGACTCAAATTTTTTATGCAAAATATGAAGTTTAAGTTTTATAAATGAAAAAAAAAAAACATGATTTGAATAGAGGAAGAGAGAAACAACATTAAAAATGACAGTAAGATTTTTTAACAGAAATTAATCATCTCGTAAATACTTAAAACAAGAGTGTGTTGTGTTCTTAACCTTTCTCTTCCTTTTTTGTTATAGAGGGAGGGCAGGCAGCAGCACCCTTAGTACAGCACTTCGTTTGATTTAATTAGGAAACTGCTTTACATCTAAAATGCCAAACACCTCGCAGGTTATTTCATGCAAAGGTATCAACACTGTCAAGCTTGCTTATAACTTCCATATATTTCATATGGCTTTGTTAATTATGCAAAGGTGGTATAAGTTGTCTCTGCCTTATGCATTTATATGGATAAAATTTTGATTTGTGTATTGTAGCTGCAATATGCTGGGGGATTGGAAAGCCTGTGACGATGGAAGAGATACAAGTAGAACCACCAAAAGTAACAGAAGTTCGAGTTAAGCTGCTTTGTGCCAGTATATGTGCCACAGACATCTTAAGCATTCAATGATTCCCACATGTGAGAGTCTTTTCAATCCTATGCTTTGAGTCTCAGTTTGTTCTCTCTCAAAAAAAAAATTCTTCACCTTTCTTCCACTAATAGGTTACCATAAACAAATTCATTGCAGATCAATTTTCCTCTAGCAATTGGACACGAAGGAGTTGCTCCACAAATAGTGCCTTTCTATTTAGCATATTGCCGTGTTCTGTTCTCATTGGGTCAGTTTGTTTAAGGAAAAAAAAGTGATTCTAATTCCTTTTTTTTTTTCTGCATTAAGTGATTCTAATTCAAATATAAAATAATTTAGTGATAATTTTTCTTTTTAAAAAAACAAAAGTTAATTCATGTTAGTTTATAATAAAAAAAATTACTTTTCTTTAAAAAGGTAATTGATTTTCTGTAAAGTTGTCTTAAATAACTTGTGATTATGATCAAATTTTCAATTATGTTTAAATTATTTTTAAAAAGTAGTAACAAACACATAAAAAGGTGATTATTATTTTTTTTAAAAAAAGAAGTGATTCTTTTGTAGAAAAAACTTAAACAAACTAGTCCATTTACTAATAATATGACAAAAATAGAATAAATAGGTAGGGAATAACTCTCTGTCTTGAGCTAGTTTTTGGAAGTTAAATTTGATTAAAACTAAAATTTTAAGATGTTCCTATAAATAGTATAATTAAGGGATTTTGTTGTTGTTGTTGTTACTTAATTGTATATTCAATGAATTACTTTCATGTATTGTGTTAATTGCAGTGTTGTAGAGAGTGTTGGTGACCAAGTGACAATCTGAAAGAAGGGGATATAGTAATTCCAACATACATAGGCGAGTGTCAAGATTGTGAGCATTGTGTTTCAGGAAAAACCAATTTGTGTCTCACATACCCTATGACGATGACTGTTCTAATGCCAGATAACACTTCAAGGATGTCCATCCGAGGCCAAAGGCTACACCATATTTTTAGCTGTGCTACATGGTCAGAGAACATGGTTAGTAATGCCAACTACGCTCTCAAAGTTGATCCAACCATTGATCGAGCGTTTTGGAGCTGCTTGGATGGAAGCTAAGGTTGAAAGTGGATCCACTATAGCTGTTTTCGGTCTTGGTGACGTTGGATTAGGGGTATGTATATGCATAAAATGAATCTTATGTTTGTGTTGGATTGTCATTTTTTTCCTTCCAAGTTTGAAGATTGAATTTTGATTGTAAATGACGTCATTGACCTTCTTCTGTTGCAGGCTATAAGCGGAGCCAAAATGCTGGGGGCAACTAAGATAATTGGAATTGGCAGAAATGGGATGAAGAGAGAAAAGGGAAAGGCTTTTGGAATGACTGACTTTATAAAGGCTGGTGATTCAGCTAGATCTGCTTCAGAAATGGTTTAGGAACTGAGTAGTGGGACGGGTGTGGATTATTCCTTTGAGTGCACTGGAGTTGCCCCTTTACTTACTGAATCTTTGGAAGCTACAAAAGAGTAAGTTTCACCTCATGAAGCAGTTTTGTTATTGACAAATTCTAACCAATGTTCTTATTGTCTTTCCTGTCCATGATTTTTTTTTTTTTTTACGTTATCTTAGGATCTTTACAATAAATGTTTTCTTAACTAAATAGCATGATCCTTTATTATTTGGGTCCAATATTTTTTAATGATTGAGATTTCTACACATACTATTGATTTCCTTTAATTTACCTCATCCTTATAATTTTGTGTTCCTAATCAATGCTTGTATACCTTTAGGGAACGGGCAAAAACAATAGCAGGTCTAGGAACTGAACTAATTGTCCTATTTGGTGTTACTTCCATTATGTACGGTAGAACATTGAAAGGTTCTATTTTTTTTTTTTGGGGGGGGGGGGGGGGGGGGGGGGGGGGGGGTGTTAAAAACCATATCTGACCTGTTCATCGTAGCTTTTTTTAGGTTTTGTTACAGATGTTTTATGTCAAGTGTTTGAAAATGATGATGGTATTGAATTGTTTGTACAGGAATTTCCTCTTCAAGAACTCTTCACCCGAGGTCCCATTGGCAAATATAACAAAGCATTTGAGCTATTGAAACAGCCCAATTGTGTGAAAGTTGTCATCAACATGACGCATTGACAACGGTTTCAAGAATAAGACAAGAATTCTTCAATGAAGATTGCAAAGATTCTCAATTTCTCATGCAACTCTACGAGTTTCCAGATAATAGGAAACCTTTTTTCTCAAATAGTTTATTGCCTTTATATATATCAGCTGTTAATTGAAATTCGTATGATTAACGGTGTTTACCTTTGGAACCATAAAGAATACAGAGAAGATTTATGAAGTTGTTCACAAAACTATCCAAAACTGGTCGCGCAAATTTATTTTTTTAAAATTTGTAATTTATTTCAACCAAAGGTGACTTTCCTCGTGTTTGAATCCCCGCTCGATCGGTTTGGACGCACATTACCAAAGCAGATCGAAACAAATAATTATTTTTATATGTTTCCTCTTCAAATTTTTTTTTTTCTCTTCTATCAAGTCAATCTTATAATTTTAACAAATAATTGGTTTTGTATAGATTTTGACATAATTAATAATAAAATATTGGTCCAAGATACTCAATCAAATACACACTTGTTTGGAACCTGTTGAGAAGTAAAGAATTATATTTGAGATGTGAAAGTTATAACTATTTCTTATAATTACATCTGAAATGTAAAAAACCAATTAAAAGCACTTTATAGTAATCAGAAAAAAAAAGCACGTTATAGTAAAACAAAAACAAATGTCTTGCGTTATTAGTAGTTTTAATTAAGTTTAATGATAAACTTATTTTTGAGAGAAGTTTTTCAAATACCAAGTAAATTTCTCTTCAAATCCAATTACTCACCCACACTAATTCCCAATTGAAGTAGGGGAAAAGGAGGGGCGAGGAGAATAGTCCGGCAGTACAGGACTTTCTTTTTCGAACCCCCAAAACAGAATTGAAATGAAAAAAACTGTGGCAAAGATAATCTTCAATTTCTTAATAGTATCACCGACATCAGAGCAACAAACAAAATCAACAGGAAACACCTCACATGCTAGCTTCCACTTCCGAGCTGTGCAGAAGGTACGTTATTGCCACCTCTCAAACGTGAAGAAAGAAACATCACCAATTGCAGATTAAGTTGGTTTATCTTTTTGTTCGATGCTTGGTCCTCTGTTTCCAAGAACAGCATGACAGCATTAAGTTTAGAAAAAAGTTCAATATCCACACCAAAAAAATTTGAGTGAATAGACGGAGGAGAGAGATAAATAAGAAAAGGGGAAAAAAAGAGCAAGTGAAAGATATGATAAAATACGGATGAACAATAAAGAGATAAGAAAAAATAGGGTGATGTGTGGAGAATGAGATATATAGCCTAATTGTAAGTTATAACTGAATAGAAATAGAAATGAATACTACAACAATTTGCTCGCTATAGCCTAATTTCACGTCGGGCATGAAGATACTTAGAACCAACAGACTTTAATATCATGCAGTGACGTCTACGTCGTCAACATAACTGAAAAATTTAGTAAACAAATTCACTTAACCAATGTTTGGTTTAAAGAAATAAAAAAGGTATGAAAATGAAGAGATAAAATATTTGAATTAAACATTACCTTAAAGAGGTGGAGCCCACACCAATTTTAAAAATTTTCATCTCAAATCCACCCAACAGGATTTAAATCAAACACTACCTTAAAATTCTGTACAGGATCACAAGAAACCTTGTTACATTCGAAAATGTTTAAAATCAACTGTCATGTCATCTCATCTGACTGCAAGGCGAACAGCCAAGCAGAGGGATGCCTCACTGCTTTCACAAATTAACTGGGAGCAACAAATAATTAAGTGCTCATTAATTATAACTGGAAAGAGCAATGATGAAGCCAGGAACAAAGGAAACCCTGTCATAAAAAATAGTCATCCGCAAGTTCCTAGTAACATTTCTGAAATTATATCGGCTGAAATTCTCTCTCTATATACAGACGTAACTATGCGTTCTGAAAACAAAAAAGAGAGTACAAAAGCATGTATTTAACAAAGGAGTAAAAAGGAAAAGAAAACTTATATTTTGCTGGGCACATGAACAGTTGGCCGTCTCCTTTGTATAAGGTCTCACTGGACGGTTACATACATGATGGGCTAGCCTTATCCAAGGAATCTGGAACAAGATAGATAATGTACATGATTAGAGAAATATCAGCGCAGTATATTTATTTGTCCGTGAATCTCCCAAAAAGGAGATACGGCGAATTCACATTATGCCCATCCTCAGCTTTTGGAACAGGTTTGACGTGTTCCTTGTTTGAAGATGGAAAAGATAGAGACAGGGAAAGAGACGCAGCAACATTCTCATCCTCTCGCTCATCTGTCAATATATCTGGAGTCTTTTCGTGGTTATTTTTCTTGTCAACCGCACCAACAAAGAAAGGCAGCATACCCTTGTGTGACAATTTCGTTTCACCCCCCAAACCAAGCTCTAGATTTGGAATCCCAACTTGAAATTGGTTCACGTACGCACGAGACCCATTCAGTGACTTGCTATTCAGCACCATCCCTGAGTCATTTTTTTTACGAGTATCAACAGGAAAGAAGGTTCTTTCCATCGCTCCAAAGTCCTCGTGGATGATTTTCTCATCACAAGGTTCTTTGCACCGTTTGTTCTCCCCAGAAGAACAGGAACCAGGATCATTTACAAGTGATGCAAAACTACCATTAAAAGATTCCCTGGCTCCAGAATCATAACATCCGTGAATTCCACCAAAACCTGTTTGCAGCTTGCTATAACTTTCTCTGTCTTCAAATTTTCCATTTACCTCATTCCAAGGCATTTTCTGACAACTAACTGCAGAAGCCTCCACAACTGTATCTGAGAGATCTAGAAGCTTAACTTTTTTATCATTAGGTAGCTGACAGTTGACCGCTTTCACAGTCAGGTCTCCCTGAAATGTTGCCTCAACGTTAATATCAAGATCATCTTCCATCTGTTTCCTTTTAGGCCTTTGCTGATTCTCATCATTGTTTATTCTGTCCAAAATTTTATCCCTACTGATATTGCTTGCAGTATCTATCTCTTGGCAACCAACAGAAGGGATCCCCGAAGACAAAGAGTTCTCTTGCTTAACAGAAATATCATGATTAGTTTTTGTTTCCACAACCCTACTACTTATACTAGTTTCCATTGCTTCAGGAGGTTTAGACACCATGTATTGTTGATGCTCTGGTACACTATCTCTCTGCACAAGCAAAAAACATTAAAAAAACAAAAAACAATGAGATGACTAGCATCAGGACTCTTCATAAAACACTTATAACTTGTTTTCTCTCCTAAAAAGTGGTTAACATGAAATCTCATAGCAGCATTTTCTTGTTTTACTATGTTTAATCTTTCCTTGAGTATAATAATTGAATGATGGGCAATTTATATAATTAACAAACTTAACCTCATTGTAGGACCATCCAAGCGTAAAACAATTTATAAAAACTAATTTGTACATAGTCTATACTCTATATAATCCAAAAGATCAAAATAGAATTTCTAACTCAAAATTATTACAGATCAAGATCAGATCACAATGTTGACAGAATGTAAGTAGATTTTTATCAAATAGCAAACAGAAACTCTTGAATCTATCAAACGGCATATTTAAGGCAAAAACATTACCAGGGACGAACCAGTGGAATTCATTTGTTGACACAATTGTGTCCTGATGGTTGGAATCCCTGATGTAGATTTGGTGTTGATTCTAGTGTCTTGTCTCTCTAAGTTTACTAGTAAACCCAAATGTGTCTGGTCAAAAATAGTTTCTTTGCCATCAAAATTCCTACTTAACATATTGTGATCTTGGTCAATAGACTCTTCATCCATGCGCTTAGGTGAACACCGAGTTTCAGACAAAGTCATAACAGCGGTTGGAAAATCTTTCTCATTTGGCATCACATTCAAACTGGGAATAGATATCTTTTTTGTGGAATCTAAGTGATTGATCCTCCCCCCCCTAAATATACCCCATAGGAAAAATAACATATTCCAACCTGCAAGACAGTTTAAGCAATTGATTTTCTTAATAAAGAAACCTTGCTACATAGATTAGCATTTACAATTTCACACAAGTAAACTGCCAAGCAGCCCTGAGCAGTGAGCACACTCCAACAATGATCAAAAGGGAGAAAATTAACACATAACACTATCAACAAACTAATGCCAACTAGATGCACAACAAATCATCACTTTAGTCCAAAACCAAATTCAATAAAAAGCACTCAGTCTTTTAGGACCTTCATTTATTTCATCCAGATAAGTCGTTTTTAGAATTCCAACATCTTATAAAATAATATATAGAATTCTAATTCAAAATGAATGGGGGCATTACCAACCAGCATCAGGTATAAATACACCCAAGTCCCCCCAAATAGCTATATCATTTATAACAAAAAAATCTAAAATACAATATAAAACAAATGTATGCAACTCTTTAAGATACAATTCCCATTGTCTTTGTCCAAGACATTGCAAAATTGCATACGAACTTAATTTATAGAGAATTTGAACATTAATACAGGCATAAACTTCAACCCAACACCAAACCCAGACACATCATTTGCAAGGTATCTACTATCAGGGATTGTTTAGCAAGAGTCCAGAATAATTTCTTACGTTGTGAATCTTCCGGAAGCTGATTAGATGCAAATATGAGAAGTTCAACACCATCAGAAGTCCCCCTAAGTGCTAAATCATTTCTAATCATGTGATCCAATAGACCCTTGTAGTACCTCTCATAACTGTAATAGAAAATGGTTAAAAAAGGAAAATAATTACAAGATAGGAAACAAAGAAATATGTTTGCATTTCAAAGCCTACTGTCAATAAAAGAGTGATATTCATATTCTTGCCTTTCAATGTCTTTGGCAAAGAAGTAAAGAGCAATATTATCTTCCTTAGCACCACCTTGATGAAATTGTGAAGGCCATATGCTCAAACGAGAAACTTCATTTAATGAAACTTCAGGTAAAAATTTCTTCACTACCTCATGAACCTTAGGGGAAGCACATGCTGATAAATGTGCTTGAATTCCAGTATACAAGTCAGGAGGCATTCCATTTCTATGCACTTTAAAGACACCCCTGCATGAACAACAACACTGATAAAACACACCTGATGACAAAAACATGAACAGTAATAAAAATAAAAAAGCAATCCAGAACAAAAGATAAACTAGCTCATCACAAGATGTTACATACTGCCAGATGTACTCATATTCTGGAATGACTGACATCTTTGAAAGAATACTTGATATTTCCATGGCATTATTGGGCAAGTCTCTCACTACAGGCTTTCCAGAAGTGGGACCAACAGAATCTGACTTTGTCAGCTGAGAGCAAAAATCAGTTCGACAAAATTTAAGTTGCTTCAGATCATTGGCAGATGGACATTTGTAGGTTTCAACTGTAGAGTTCACAATGATTTCCTGCTTCATATTGCTTTCTTCAGCAGATATACTATTCTTCAAAGTACTGGAAACGAACACTTGCTTTTGAGAAGTGACTTCATGTTTCAAACCAGTGCTTGATGTAGGAAACTCATTACTTTGATCAGGAGCTTCTTTCCTCTTGTGTATTTCAGGCCTTCTAAGCAAAGCTGCCTGGATTGCAGCTTTCAATTTATTTCCCTTATGCATCTCCTCTTTTGAACTACTTGTGGCAATGATTGATGATTCAGCATCAAATTCCTGCATACCACTAACTGTACAACATTCTGTAGCATGGCCAAAATCTTTACATTTATGACAGAATGAGCTTTTTGAAGCATTAATAACACCTGACGTCACATGATCAATGGAACTATCTTTGGCTTTGTCAACCTGATTAGCTGTATCCTGTGATCGAGGCAGCTTATCCTGTTGAGTTTCATCGACACTTGTTGATGTTCTATCTGCAAAATTCAAAACAATAACTAAATAAGAAATCATCTTTGCAGAAAACATAGTCCACTTAGTTCCAAGCACAAAATCCATCATTGGAAGATGCTCCTACTAAAATTAAAATAAGAGAAGATTTTATAGAAAATGCTGTTAGCCTGTTACTACATAGAAAACTGAAATATCAAAAGCAGCTAATTGAACCATTTAAAAGGTTAAAAAATTAAAATAATATAACAAGAATAATATGCTTCCAATCGAGATCACACTCACACCTGAACTAACTTGAGGTTCTGGACTTTTACTGCTTGTATTATTCATAGACTTTGATAATGAATATAATTTTCCATCTTGGTTGACCTTAAACTCTCTATTGTTGTTAACTGTAGAAGGTTTAGCAGTTTCGCCATGTGGTGTAAGCTTCGGATCACCCTTTGATGAGGAAACAACAGAACTAACCATGCTTGAACAAATGACAGGTCGATCAATCTTAGACAGAAATTTCCTGTCAAATGAAGCAGAATCTTTTGCATGTCTTGATGCTTTCAAACCCTGAGCCATTCCAGGCTTAGAAGAGATCATTTTAACTTTTGATTCAACAGCATTTGAACGACCCAAATTCGAGGATTTGAATGACATTGATTTGCTTATCATCCCAGCAGGTGTCTCCATATTCTTAGAAATATATTCAACACCCCCTTTCTGCTTTTGGGGAACAACTTCATCAACAAGTTTGACTCTTGGCTTGGAATTGTTGTTGAATGAATTAGACTTCAGCAATGTACCTATTCATAGGAACAAAAAATCAGGCTTTAAATAAATGAAAAGATGAAACTCAGGGAAATTGGAGACAAGATATGTTTGCCATGGAATCCATAGCTGCTTATAAGGATTAAGGAACAAAGAAAATAAAGTAGAACATTGTAATGAAGCTCAATAGATATCAAATAAATCCATACTCCTTGCATTTTGACTCCGAGGGCCAGCGGATAGAGAACGGGCAAGCTCTGTGTCATCGCCACCGAGGTGGTTATGCATGGGGATCTTCTGTTGACCAGATTTCATCTTTCCTTTATCCATGCTCTTGAACGAAGATTCCCGCGACAGTGGGACTATTCTCTTGGGGCTTGATGCCTTTGGTGATCCTGTGCTCGATTCAAGAGCTTGCCTTTTTGCTGCTGTAGCTATTTCCATGCTTTGATAAGGTCTTTTGCCAGAGATTTGTGAAGTTGAACTAACTTTGTGAATTTTTTTTTCTTCAATATCTAAACCACAATTAAATTTCCCAAATTTGTTAGCATGGATATGGGTACTTGAAAACTTATGCTACCAAAACTAAAGTAAGAACAAAGGCTGCAGAATTTCAGATTGAAGGGCATTCTTTTTCAATATCATGCACAATCTTTTTTAAAATAAAAAAATGCTGTATACAAAGAACTTCACGCTTACCTAGCTTTCGATTTGCAGTCTCCTCTGCACACTTGCATTCTTCACATAACCAGTCCCCTTCAGGGACCTTCTCAAGCATTTCCCGCATGCAATAGCTGATTCATGGATACCAGAATGTTAAGTCTCATTTTAGCTAAAAAGAACCATGCAAAAATGTGATAGAAGCTAAGAAGAGGTAATATAAAAGGATCTTGTACATACGTGTGCTCTGCACCATCACTGCACCTACTACATATGGCAAGTAGATCCTCACGACCAGCATCTCCACAGACGTCACATACTTTTACCTATTCCCCAGTCAATTAGGGGAAACAAACTCAGTATGCAACCTCAGAAAAGTTTACAACAAGAAAAACACGATTAAGGTAAAGAGATTATGAAAAGGAGTATGTGGAATATTTATAAACTGGGTTGATTGTTTGGCATTACCACAGGCCTCAAGATAATTGAGAATATGCATGCATATATCTATCTTCATCCAAATTTCAAACCATCATCACATTTTACTTCTCCCATTTTCGTCTCCATCAAGTTTAATTTTGATGAAAAATAAATTAAAATAATGAAAGGAAATGTACTCACATCATGCTCAACAACATCTGATTCATCACTCTCATCTTCTGATTGAGGTTCAGCCCTTCCAGGTGATTTAACCAGCTCCTCAACCTTCTCATGTGATCCATCATGGGCTGAATATTTATGATCATCATCTTCAGCAACATCAACATTATTTTCAGTATCTGCTTCTGACTTTGGACATATTTCTATTGAAACCTTGGTTGTACCATCAACATTTTCCATACAGCATTCTGACAAACTAGACACGTCAACAGATGGCCCATTTCCAGATCCTTCTGCCACCAAGTGACTAACTGAAGTTGAACTACAAGATATATTTAGTCTGTCAGAATTTATTTGATGGCAACTGCTCACTAAATTAGCATTACTGGTCCTACTGATACAAGTGCTATCATCAAGATTTTCTAAACACTTGGAATCCTGATACTTCTCTGATAAGACTTGACTTTTCTCAGCATTTTCAGATAGAGAATCATGAGTGGAAGAAACACTAGGCTTGTGACTGGTTTCACTGACACCATGCTTCAACCTTTCACAAGCTCTGCTCCCAAGAGAAGATCTATCACTCTCATCACAATACTGATTAACCTCCCCTAAGCGACAGTTTTCATCAGAGAATTCTTCACCCTTTGACCCCATGAGAGCTCGGTTAAGATGCATGCAAGATGAACAAGCAGCTGAGCACACATTACAAGCCCCTGATTCGAGTCTCATATTAGCGTTCTGAATCATAGAATGTTTGACAAATTTCTTTCAGATTTGAGTGA
>PYAF01004289.1:86801-105893 GCA_007407185.1 Glycine tomentella | reverse complement strand
TCATCACAATACTGATTAACCTCCCCTAAGCGACAGTTTTCATCAGAGAATTCTTCACCCTTTGACCCCATGAGAGCTCGGTTAAGATGCATGCAAGATGAACAAGCAGCTGAGCACACATTACAAGCCCCTGATTCGAGTCTCATATTAGCGTTCTGAATCATAGAATGTTTGACAAATTTCTTTCAGATTTGAGTGATACCTAATATAAACAAAGTATGATTTAAAAAAGAAAAAACCTTCAATTCAGACTCCCACTATAAGGAAATTAGCCTTGCTAATTCATTTTACAAGCCTAAGGCTCCCTCCAGTCAACTGTCGAAATTTTGCACCTTGACTAAAACACTAGCGTCACAAAATAGTAGTAAAGGAAGATTGTTGGTTGTTGCTTCCAATGTTTATATTGCCCTACTACTTAGGAGAGGAAAACATAATCATAATTAATGGTATGATAGTGAAGATATTGAAAACACTAATAGAAGAACTTTAAGAAAGCAACTACTTTACAAGAAAATTGCCAGTCACCAAGATTTGAGCATCTAAAGTAATCAGACACTCAAAGCTACTTGTGCAATCATCAAAAGCATTCAATTGTCCCATCAAGCAAGAAGAGGAAAATAATGGGGAGAAAACAAACTTATAGATAATGTGATACAAATAAGGTTGCTATTTCACATACACCTATGTATATAAAAGGATTGCAATGAGAGAAGAAAAAGGACAGGTTGGGAATTACCCTGTAATGTATATCTGTCTCACCATATTCTCTTGAACATCGTGATTACTCAATATTGAGGTCTTTGCATATGAAAACTCCTCTCAAAACTGTTGTCATCTACAACGGAAATTCAAACCACATTAACAATTATCACTTGCAACAGAAAATAGCATGCATGTAAAAACACAGAAAACTAAATCAATGATCGCAAAATTGCAACCAGCTAAAAATGCCGAGTCGTCAGTCAACCAATGACGCAAAAAAGCGACAATCTCTTACAAATCCCAAAATCCCTTCAACTGACAAATCAAACCCTAATAAAACACACACTGAATTAGCTACTACGAGAACACGAATCCATGTTCTTCAATGCTCTCTTATCAATGCAACGGAAAACAAAAATCTGAGAGAATTATACAAAAAATTTGATGAGAAAAAATTCCGCATAATAATAAGAATAAAAACCCTAACTAGAAATGAACTGACATGCCTCTTCCTTCGAAACCACGTTGGTCGCATTGCATATGATAATCAAGTGCAAAGTGTCTTATACGACGTCGTTTCGAGTCGCAAAAACCTCTCTTCAAATTAACAGGAAAATCAGCGCTACAACCACCAACTGAATGCGAATTCAAGGAAATGCAAAATGAAATTTCAGTCAGAGGATCTGATAGAATCCTTTTGCATTTATGAATAATAATAATAATATTTGCACATCAACACATAATTTTTCTGTCTGTGATCTGAAGCGGCAAAAGAAATAAATCTCTGAAATGGAATTTTTTCTTCCGAGAATTACATCTAACCAAACGCTCTCATCTCTCTTTTTTTATGTATATATTTTGTGTGGGTTTCAGATGGGTTTTCTCTTCTTCCTACCAGAAATTTTGCTTTCACTCTCGCTGCATTTTTACATGTTAGAAAATTAAAATCAGCTCAAAAAAAGTAAATGCAAAAACATACAATTTCATTTTCCGCCTTTATTTATTTTTTTTTCCCTCGCAGATTCTATACGGGTCTTCCCACGTAAGATTTTTTTTTCTTTTTTCTTTTTAATTATCGGTTACTGATTGTTTTAAAACTTTGAAAGAAAAAATGAATGAAAGGTACAGCTTGCACGAGTGAGGATTATAAGTAACAAAGAAGAAGTAAGTTATTTCAGGCCAACATGTGAGAAAGGTGAAGGGAGATAAATAGATGACTAAGCATTCCTTAATTATAAAATAATTCGAGTTTTTAAAATATTACGTAAGGATTAAAAACTAATAACGATGATATTAAATTATCTTTTGTAATATATATATTTTTAATGATTCATTTCATAATATATATATATATATATATATAATGTATTATACCGGAGGCAAATTTAAATAAATAATACAAATTAAATAAATATTTTGAAATTTGGTGTAATTTTGAAAATATTTTGAAATTTGGGGCAGTCAAACACGTCTAAATTTGACGTGTTTAAACATGCCTAAATCGGGGGGTGATCACTTCTGTTGATAATTCGGTCGCTGAATGTTTGCGATCGTAATATTTCGTCGCAAAATGTGTTAGCGACTGAATAAAGACCAAAATTAGCATACGACTTTAAAATCAATTTTTTAATTTACACTATAATTTTTCAATTTTTGAAATTAGCATTGCAATTACAATATTGTGATTTTTAAATTTTTTTTAAATTGAAATCGTTTAAAAATCTATAGTATAATTTTGGTAAATAGATATACCAAAAAAACATTACCTAATTTGGGTTATTTGGCAAAAAAAGAATGTATATAAAATAATATATAGAGAGAGAGGAAACCTAAAATTATGTAGTCATACTTCCAGAACCTATTATCTCCTCTGTCTAACCTAAACCTTAATATATAAATCTAGTTCTTAAATAGATAGCAGAAAAATGGAGAATGTGAAAGGGATTATTTCAAATTATTTATTAAAAAAATATTATTTTTAATAATTTTGAAATCTGGGGCAGTCAAACATGTCCAATTTGAACATATTTAAACATGCCCAATTTAAGCGTGTTTCACCTTATTGTGACACGTGTCATTTTGAGGCGTAGTGTATATAAACTTCAAACAGTCATAATTTTTAATAGGAATGTCCGATTGAGGCGTGGTTTGTGTCAAAATGCTTGAAATTGAGAGAGAAAGGCCTAGGAAAATTCCATAAGGGATATGATCAACTATTTTTTCCAAAAAATATCTCTAAGTGCTTCAAAATTAGGATTTAGGATTCAATCATCCAAAAATTTCCTTTTTGTTTATTTTTTAAATTATTTAATTAGTTAATTTAATATTATTTTTTATTTTTTAATTACTTATCTAAATTTCGAGAGTTTTGACATATCGTACGCCTCCATCAGACATTTCTATAAAAAGTTATGACCGTATGAAATTTATACGCTCGAAATTCACTCAAACTCGAAATTTATGCATGCGTTACAAACCAATTTGAAATGTATTACCAATTTTGTTTGCAAATCAAACCAATAATAATATCATGTTAATGTATGAAAGTTTTGTCCCACATTAAGATGACGACATATTTTTTCTTTGGTCTCTTATTTATTTCTTTTATCAATAAATAGAAATTTTATTAAGGAGCATAAGGGTATTTTAATCCAATATATATATTATTTGTTAGATTTTTTGTTTTCAGTTTTGGACCTCTTTTTAAAAAAAAAAATTGAAAAAATGTTTTCTAAATTTTAAATAAATACTTTTTACTCTTATTTTTTATTTTCTTTGGAAATGAAAATTAAAAAAAATACTTAAATGAAGCTACACCTTAATTTGTAGTTGTTATCAATATTGGTTTGAGATTAAAGTAATGTGTATATTTGTTTAGTCAAAGCAAAAGTAAGAGAGACAAAGAAAATTAAATCCTAAAAAGAAAACAAAAGTTAAAAATTAAAGGGATGAGATTTTGATGGTATTTTCCCCTTTCACATTCTCCATTTTTCTCCTATCTATTTAAGAACTAGATTTATATATTAAGATTTAGGTTAGACAGATGAGATAATAGGTTTTGCAAGTAGGATTACCATAGTTTTAGGTTTCTTCTACATATGAGTAAAAATGAAAAATGAGAGTTTTTTTTTAAAAATAAACCGACAAAAATGTTCATAATTATATATATATTATTTTATACACATTCTTTTTTTGTCAAATAACTCAAATTAGGTAATATTTTTTTGGTATATCTATTTACCAAAATTATACTATAAATTTTTAAACGATTTCAGTTTAAAAAAATAAAAAAATTACAATATTGTGATCGCAACACTAATTTCAAAAATTGAAAAAATTATGGTGTAAATTAATTTTAAAGTTGTATGCTAATTTTAGTCTTTATTTTAGTCTCTAATACATTTTGCGACGAAATATTATAGTCGCAAACATTTAGCGACCGAATTAACAACAGAAGTGATTAAATCCAATTTAGACATGTTTGACTGTCCCAAATTTCAAAATATTTTCTAAACTACACCAAATTTCAAAATATTTATTTAATTTGTATTATTTATTTAAAATTTTCATACAAATGATCCATATTAATTATTAGATTGAAATGAAAAATGTTAAAAATAAAATATTTTAAATTTAAATTTAAAATATTTTAATCTTAACCTTTTAGTTTACTATAACAATTAAAATTGATTATTACCATTCTCACATAAAATAATCATTCTTATAGGATAATATATATACACATATATATATATATATATATATAATTATCAATACATGATAGGGAAAGAAAAAGTCCAAACATAATAATTAATATAAACAGTTAAATATTGTAAAACAATAGATAGTTTAGGAAAAAATTGTTAAAATGAATTGTTTTATGCAATTTATTTCACAAATTATTGCATCATAGAACGTTACGTATGAAATCATTTTTTGTTTAATGATACAAAAATCATATTTGACTAAGCAGTAAGAAGATCAAACACGCAGAAAACATCAAAAAATTGAACTTGTATTAAACTATTTTGTCACAAAAAAATGCTAACTACACTCTTTATAACACCTTTTTTATGATTGTTGAAATTAATTAAAAATCACTAATTTTAATTAATTATATTTCTCATTTAATGATTTTCTTTCTTGATTTAATAATGCAACACTCTTCTCGATTTCATCATTGTTGATTTAATAGTTACCAAAAGGTGGTGAGTCAACAATTATGGTTGAATGAGAATAAATGTGAACATAAAATATTTAGGATTTGTTAAATCCAAAGACAAATTAGAAATTAAGGCCACTCAAGACACTTGCATCGTTTTTGTTCCGTTATCTATCTTCTTTTATCTTCCGTCTACACAAGCAATACCCCGAGGAGAGTAAGCCCCCTTGGTCACTAAAATCAAAGTTCAGTAAAGATAATACAATGACCAATCACCAAGTTAGATAAGAGATATACTGACACCAGAAAAAGAAAATTTTCAAGATGAATAAACGGCCAAAGTATTTGAGTGGGAATTTCAACCATTGATAATCCAAAATTACCAATCACCAATAACTATGCAACTGTTCTTTAGGTCCATGGTACCAATCCCAAGTGCAAAAACTATTCACATGCAATTCATTCTCTACTTAACACAGCATAAGCAAATCTACATTGAACATATTGTCCAACAATATTTCTGCTCTGAAAAATCCAATTCCAATAGAAAATCAACAAAAAAAAATGGGTATACTAAAAGATTTTGCACAAAGCGCATCTGTTGATATAACTATAACAATATTAACCCTCTCACTGGTGATTTGCTCCAGCATCGAATGTTCTAACAAGCTATTCACTGGCACATAAAAAAATGAACGACCTCTATCAGCTATCAAATAAATTCAAATGCATCCATCTGGAAGATTTAAACATATAAGTTCACTGACCTGATATCAAACCTTCCGTGGCATGAAAAACTATACATGCATCTACGGCGTGTGTTTCCTGTTCTACATTGAAATAAATAAGAGAACATGGTAAGTAATTCATTTATCAAGTGTAACTCAATGCCTGAAAGAAGATTAAACTCATTTAAATGGCAGAATTGCACTCACAATCAATTGGATGTTTGTCAATTTGGCGAGATGTATAATGTGCAGAAAGTAAAAGCAGTGAAAGGAATGCACTAGCCACAAAAATTGCATCAAACCACCGGTGATAAAAGTCAAACTGGATATCACCACCCAATACCTCTGTAATAATAATCCTGCCAAGAGATCCGGATTAGACACCATTAAGAGTTAAGACGAAAATGCCTGATAATCCAGGGAAGTTTGATGAAATAATAACTGTTTATGCATGCCAAATTTGCATCAATCAAGACAAGTGCCACAAACTAACAGGCCCATACTTTAGTCAGCAACTACGTTGAACCATGATGCCAAATTTGCATCAATCAAGACAAGTGCCACAAACTAACAGTCCCATACTTTAGTCAGCAACTACGTTGAACCATGAAAACTAGTCTGCTAATAGTATAGATATCAATAGGAGTACTGATGCTGTTCATTCTTCCATTTCCATTTATCTTCTCCCTTGTATTATTATGAGAATGTCAGGAAACCTCGGGGACTATTTGGTTCTAAAATATGTTTTTTCAAACAAAAAATGTCATCTTGTTCTCACTTTTTCTTTTGTTAACTTTTTTTTCTATTTTGTAAAAGAAAAATCTTTATTAGCAAACAAACTCAACATTACAGTGTACCTTTCTTACCCTAATATTAATGTGTTGTTATCTCCATCTAGAGGTAAAAAAATTAATAACATCAAAAACTTTATACAGGACAGGTTTCTATTTTCTACTACGCAAATCATTTAAAACATAATAAATGCACATACTACTACTTATACCTGTATTCAGTTGCTAAGCTTTTCCTGATTAAAAGAATAGAAGATACAAAATACATTCCCATTATCTCAGACAAAAACAGAACTACATTGCTTGAAGATCCACTTCCAACTCTTGAAACAGCAAAAAAGAACTGCATGCAACCCCAAAAATGAAAATTAGGCTTTATAATAAGTCAACAATACAAACTGTATCTCTTACTGTATTTAGTGAAGCCAAACTGTACCTGGACACATGATATTAGGACTAGATATAATCCTAGCCGAACTCTTATATACCCAAGATAATCTCAAAGCAACCACAAATGAAGAAACTTCCTTGAAATTATACTCAACCGAAAGAAGACTTTTCATGGTTTACACCAAATACTAAAGCTTGTCCAAGCACAAATCCTTCTAAACTAACCGTAACCCATATGGCATATAGTAACTTGCTATAACTTTAGAGGTGTAGTTCTACCATAATTATTCCAAATGAACCTAAAAATAAACAAAAATTCCGAAAAGAAATTACTATGATAATTATTTATCCACAGCCAATGCACAAAAATCTAGTTATTCAATGAAGAACTTGAAGCTCTCTTTCCAGTGTTTCAAGCTTCATAAGATGATTGCTTCTTGAAAGTTTTCTTCTATTTAATGTTTTAGAGTTGGTGGATGTTGGAGATTTATTTTGTAAGTGTACTTCTTTGGGACCACATATGACCAACTGAAATTGGCAAATGAACTTTCGTTATGCTGGATGGCCATTATTTCAGTGTGATGAAGATGGCATTTCATTTTCGAGGTTCAATTGAAGTGGACATTTTGACATTATAGGTATTAACCAGAGCTGCTTATTTCTGTTGGTCCATATTTCTACTGGAGACTGCCGATAAGCATGTTTTCTTCCCCTCTTTTTTTCCTATATGTAGTAAAGATCTTTTAAATTAATTATTAAAAAATTATACGCATTGCAAAAGCATATAAATATTTTAGACTTTGAGCAGGTTTTCTGTTGATTATTATGAGGTAGGAAGATTATACATTTACTGATTTACATACATGCCAGGAAGTTAGATTGTTTATTCTTCCATAGCATATTGATTCTTTGGTAGATCATCCTAGATTGTAAGCAAAAAATCAGCCTTCCAACTTTCCAACTGTGTTTGTGGTGCAAAGCCATATTGCTATACATAAGATTAGCTTCTTTTAAATCAAACTGTAAGTTCTTTCCTCAACAGCTCAACTGGCCCACCCCCAACAAAAGAGGATGAAAGCAGATTGTAATATTATCAAGAACACTCTCCAAGAGGCTGTTTAACAGTAAAACATACTATATAACTAATCCAAGCAACACCCAAAGGAAAAAAATTGGTAATTGAAAGCAGTAGGAATACCTTCATTAGGTTTGTTAAGAATCCACGCACCGATATCACAACCAACATTCCGATGAATAGCAAGGAAATGTACTGCATAAAAAAATGCAGAATAAATTTGGAAATCAAATAAATCAAATCATACAGTATATAATTTTTAGAATAAGTTCACAACAAAGAATTGAAATTTTCACAAAATATAATATTCTAAAAACCTGCTAAGTATTTCATATTTTTTTATTACAAATAGCAAAATATCTACCAACAAGTGAATTTTATGGAAAAATCCAAATAAAAAAACAGCAAATACATGTGATGAGTAAGTAGTGAGAACTACAAAGTACAAATATGATCTTACTAGAATGCATTCAGTTAAGGAAGTTCTGAATGGCAGAAAAAATTACGAACCAGAAGAATTATTGGGGATTTGCATGCAATGACATATAAATTAGAGCTAATTTGATTCATGAATTTGTTAGTTCTCAACAAGTCAATTATGTAAGTTGGAAGTTATTTCTGCTTCATCATCTAAAGTGCAGTGTTATCAATGGCGGGTGGCCTAAATTTTTCCATATAAACACTCCATTGCACCTTATGGCGCTGCCATGGTGGACATCCCTTCACAAATTGCCTATGGCAGTTGCCAAAAAATCCGCCATGCCATTCTGCCATGGCCACTATTTAACAACACTGCTAAAGTGTCAGTGGTGATTACTGATTACTGTGAGGATCAACCAAAAGAGGACAAAGAAAGTTATCTGACTCAAAAGCAGCAATAATAAACAAGTCCAAAGCAAATTCTGGAACTTTATAACAAAACAGAAATTTAATGAGAAACTTCTCATAGAAACTTTAAGATATTTATTGTTAAGATTTAAGGGATGTTAAGACAGAGATAATAGAGTAAATGGGGTGCTTTAACTTAACTATAATCATACTCTCAATTCTCAATATATATATATATATATATATATATATATATATATATTTATCCTAATGATTTTAGGACAAGTACATCCAGTATAATTAGAAAAATCCAACTCATAACCTTAGTACATATAACATTTACAAAATAATAAAATGCCCATTTTGATCTTTAATAAGAACTCATCAGAGTTTGGAAACACATTGAGAAGAAACCCACCAATTAATTCTAGAAAGCAATGGCAAGCAACTGGACTCTAACCTGTGATAATAAGGCTGCATTTATTCCTATATCAAAGAACTGAAGGAATATACTTATTATCCTAGTCACGGGATCAACTGAACCATCCTGTCATAAAAACACATTATCACCGAAGAAGCACATTAACAGTATAAGAGTCGGTCCAAAAGAAGTAATTATATTAGGACATTTTTAATAACAAAGAAAGTATAATCAAATTAAAGAATAATTGAGGAATACAATTTACCTGTTTGAAAACAACACTTTGCAATGACTGCCAAAAAAAAATGATTAAGTAAGCCACATTATCTACAACTTCAAAAATAATAAGAAATCCCATTTGCTAGAGAAATCAAAATATTATTACTGCTATTATCATTAGAATATGCCACCAACAAAAAAATCATACATTAAGTCAGCCTCAATTGAACTTTCCAATAATACAATCCATAATAGAGAGAAGCAATACAAGCTGCAAGCTTATGCATGGTGTGCCACAATAACTAATGAGATGCAAAAATTTTAAAAAAAAATCATAATTCCCTAGATACCTATTAATTGCAAGAAAAGAGAAATTATTTAGAAATTATTTATTATTTATTACTGCTACTATTGTTTCAAATAAATTAAAAATAGAATAATATAGAGATAGGACAAGGAATATTTCCTAAAAGACAAAAACAGACAAGAAACCTATCCTTTTTCTTTACTTAAAAATCATAGCATTACTCTCTTAGTAAATTCACCAAACTCACGCAATTCAGATGTTAAAACACAGAAGGAAGCTTAAGGTGCTGAGATCCCTAAATACAGAAATTAGCATTTCATATTTCATTGCAAAGCTGTGACAAAAACATTTTTAATTCAAGTATCATTAAATTTATCTGAAAAATTATTAGATAAAGTACAGATCACACCCTGAATGCTGGTAAAATGTGAAACTGACAAATGGAGAGGGGGTAGCATTGTCGGAAAAACCCTTATAGGAAATTCCCTTCAAGCGTAGGTATTTTTCACATTTACTACACAAAGTTCATATTTAACATATTACCCATCCCATGTGACACACATGGAAAGCTCTCCATTAAGTCTAACTCCACATTTAACCATTTCACAGTTTACTAAATTTCAGAGGGCTGGGGAAACAGAATAAAGAGTACCAAGTGTGAAAATGGGCCAAACTTCAGAGGTGTAATCCATATTTTATCCTAATTTTAGTTACGGGGCTGTACTAAGCTGGTATTCTATGTTCACATTATCAGGCATCGAAATATTTTGGTAATTTTATCAATCCCACTTCATGAGCTTTATTTGGGCTCAGATTTAATGAGTCAGAATCCTAATATAATTAGCAATTTACTCATAATCTTGAAATGTTGCTATCAAACAAATGAATGATTAGTTTAAGCAGCATTATTCAGTAAATAGATTTCCAGATCGATCGTGCAATTCATGCAAACCATCTATGCCTTAAGAAAGCTCCAATCCACCAGTTACAACCATTAGCTTTCTAAGAATAAATAATTATTTCCTATAAATATTGATTCTTGACATCACAATACCTTGATCATTTTATACACACAATATACAGAACAAGCATAGCCCAGTAGATTCTGCATGTGTCCTCTCCAAGTTCGAGAATAAGCAGCAGCTTCCTGCAATGTACCAGATTTCACAATAATCAGATTAAAGAAGAAAATATAAGATAGTGTGACAAAGTTCAATTACATTATATTTTGATAGAAAAATAAGTCAGCCATTTTTTTACAATTTTACACACATAATTTTATCATTCACTATAACATATACATTTTTAAAAAAGAAGTTGGTCACACTGTTTTTCAGTTTTCCCTAAGGACAGTGCCACAATTTTTGGTGAAGATAATCATGGTTTGGAAGCAGGTTCCAATCCTCAGGGTTTCATTAGTCCAGCAGCTGCAGAAACCTTAAGCAGGACCCCATTGCAAACTGCAAATTCGTGCACAGCAGAACTGCTGGATTAACATTGGGCATCAATTTCACATACAACACATTTCATCGCCATAATACAGATATCGGGAGAGAGCTTTGTGGGACATGCCATCCTTGCACCATAATATTCCCTTGTTGGCATTGACCTTGTTGAGGAACATTGTAACATTGTCCATATGAGGAACTTAAACCTTCTTGCAAGCTTTACATTTCCAAAGGGGTTTGACATGGAGAAACTTCTTTATATTGGAAATTTAGAATGGTGATTGAGGAGGATATGCACACACACATTATCAGCAGAAGAGTCCAAACACTTCAAAAAGGATACATAATGGTTTCATTTATATCTCTAACAAGCTCTCACACACAAGCCATTTGGGTTTTGAAATGTAATAAAAGCACAACACAAAGAAATTAAATGCAAACTGGTTTCATTTTGGGCTAAAATTTACTTTATTAACGCGAACTGGGCTTATAATATGAGGATCGATTAAAAGGAGTGCAAGAAATTAAATATGATTACATACACAGTTCTAAAAAGTAAGGGTAAATCTAACATATAGTAAACCTTTGCTTGACGAAGTTCATAGACCTCCAAGAACAATTGCTTTGAAAGCTCTTCTAAGGCCAGAACTTCTGCTTCCAACCCTTTAATATCTACAAATTTGACATGAAAATGTTAAAATTTCTAATTAGTAATATCTCTAACATAATTACAGAAAAATAGGATTAGATGATTAGAAATACCACTATTAATGAAATCACTGCCCAATAATAAGTATTCCAACAAAACAAGAATTTCACTTATAACCCCTCAAATAAGCAAATTTTGCTTCCAAATTCCAATCAGATTTAAACACACTACTCTACAGATGTAAAGACGGGCATTCCATTTCTCTGAATATCCAATATGGAAATTCCTATAAAATAGCCACTGGTAAAGAACCACCAAGAAACTACAAACACTTTTCTCAAATAAGTTGTAATGGTCAGTAAGAGATTTTCCTTGAAAACTCAAGCACTAGTCTCCAACCATATGCACCAAATCACTGCATAAATTCACCATCATTATATAATTTTCAAAAACACAGAGATGCTTTCAGCCTCTCTGTCTTACTTCGGTAAACAGCTTTTGCTTTCTTTGTTCAATTCTTAACACTATGGCTCTCCGTGGAATTTAGATTTCAAAAGTGCAACGTTCAAATGGCCTTTTAAGAGTTAAAGAAAACTGACCTTGCTCTTTTTGATCATCTTGCACGGATCGAACAACCGTACCAACAATTCGTTTAATTAAAGATCTAGCATTTAACTTCTGCAACAAACAAGTTCAGATTAAGCAAGAAAAAGTAGGAAAGAAAATGACAAATAAAACAGGATAACACCACTGCGGCTTGACAAACAAACCTTTATATGTTATTTATTTCAATATGCCACTAATTTTCCCCTTTAAGGAAAATACACCTTTTCCAATTCAAATCAAATTCTTTTATTTTATGAAGCTAAAGTCAATATATTTATTATATATGTAAACAATTAATTGTTATTAAGGCCATATCAATAGCAAAACCCATCCATCATCATGAACATACCGCCGAAAGGAAAAACCTAAAAATCTAATCACCTCTTCAGATCCTTGCTTGTTATCCATCTCCATTTGGCAAAGAATAATTTTCTTTTTCTTTGATACACAGGTCTCAATCGATTGCATTAGCTGTCTTTCCAAGGCCTTGATTTCTGTTTCCTCGATCTCTCTGATGAAAAGTGATAAGTAACTGTATGGGAGGTTTACAGCACCAAAACCGGATAGCACAGCCATGACAGTAACACCAATAACCCCAATTCGACTCACCAGTTGAGGCATGGTGAAGAAACCTGAAACATGAAACAAGAAATAAACACGAGGATCAACCATATTCCTTTAATTAATTGCAGTATCTATTAATGCAAACAATCAATCAGCAGTAAGTTGATTACACAATTTACACTTTACTAACTAACTAAATAACCAAATCAGTTGTTTGCGCCCAATTCAATTCCACTAGCAGCGCTTCCAATACCTTTATCTGGAGATGGCATTGGAAAGTGAATGCCCATGCGCCAAAAGGCATAGAGAAAAGCGAACAAAAAGAGAATAGCACCAAGTGCAGCCCTCTCAGCCCTGACGCCATTGTTTTTGAGCATCAAGTAACAATGGTAATAGGGGAGCAGGAAGACCAGCAACAAGATCAAACAGAACAAGTCCACCTTCCAGTTCACCACTCTTGCCCTGCACACAGAAAAAAGAAATTTAAATCTAAGATTGGATTGATGTTAGGTTAGGGTTAGGGTTAGGGTTACTCTTTGGAGAGGATTGGAATGATTTCGAAGATGACGAGCTGGAGTAGATTGCAAGAGAAGGCAAAGACGACGCTGAAGATGATTTGGACGAGGACGCGTTTCTCTTCGTACTCTTTGTAGAGTCGACGGTTCAAAAACCACAGACCCGCCCAACCCAGAAAACACAGACATCCCACCACCACCACACCTTCCAACATTCCCCTTCCCCAACCCATTTCTTTCTCACTCACTCCAATTCTTCTGATTACTTTCTCTTTCTCTTCTCAATCAAATCAACAACCATCACTCATCACTCCCTCAGATCCAACACAACAACAACAACAATAGTATGTAATAATGCTTTCAATTCATCAACCACAACCGGTTTAAGTAAGTTTAATCACCTCCTACCTTTCCTTTTGCGCTGCTTTTTAGTTAAAAGGTGAATTAATGGTAACCTCAAGTGCATTTTCATCTCCATTCCGTACACTTTCCCAACTCCAATCCTTATTCAATTCTATTTTCATTATTTTTTTATTTTATTAAATAATTCGATATTAATATAGAATATATACTTTTTTTTAATGCTGAAATATATATACTTATTCGATATATCCATATACAGAGTGTAAAGAAGAATTGAATATACATGAATCCTTGAATGAAATTTCAATTTTATAACAAAATCATCTAATGCATTGAATGAAACTGTAAAACTTCTTCTGTCTTCAAATAAGATTCATTCTAATTGTTATATATAAAAAAACTAATAAATAAATAAAAATAACTTAATTATTTTAACAAACTAATTTTATTATTAATATTACAATGAAAAATAAAGTGATGCTTATTATAAGTATGGTAAAAAAAATTAATATTACATTAAAAATTATGTCGCATATTTTGTTTTAAATGAAACACTTATTTTAAAACTTAACATTATTCTCTAATGTGGACTATTTTTTCTTGAGCTATGTACAAGGGTGCTTCTGGGGTGAAGTCTAAAGCTTCCTCCCTCACCCGTGTAGCCCTAAAATAACCGGCACTGAGAGGTTTTAAATCGGATGAAAAAAATGAAAATTATATTAAAATGATTAAAAAATAATAATTATTAAAAGTGTTAACTTTTTTGCCGTGAAACACTTTTTTAGACCATACAATATATTATTAAAATAATAAATGATCCAAAATTTTCACCAATTAATGAGTGTTTTTCTAAATGTAATTTTTTTTTTTACAATTGTTATTCATGATTTTAATTTCGTTTGAATTAAAAAATTCATTTTCAACATATGAAACCAATGATGTTAGCATGATTCAAGTTAGTCGTGTTGGAGTTGACATAAGTGGGATGGAGGGAATGCAAGGTGTGATGCCATTGCACAATTTTGTTACCTTGAATATTTGCTTCTTGTCCATGATCGATGGTCATATTTGTGAATATGTAAGGTATAATGTTTTGTTAACATCAATTATACTAGTATTAACTAAAGCGAATGTGTGAACATGTTTTATATGACATAAATTTTTGCCTGCAATACAATGGTAGGGGTCACCTCTTGAAAAATCGTCCGTTAACAACATCACGGATTTCGTCATTGTCATATGAGAGAGTAGACTTATCAAACTATGTTATTTATTTAAAATATGATAATAATATATAATAATATTATTAATTTTTGAATAATATCTTATAATATATTATCAATAAAAATTTATTCTATTTATTTTTATATTTATATATTTTAGAAATAAAATAATTGCTATTCTTATTTGTAATCCATTTTTTTGATTAATTTTCCCATCACATATGCACAGTTATGTGTTTGGAAAAGAGTGTAATATCTCATACTCCCATAATAATTTTAGATAATACAGATATAAGAAAGGTCTCATCAAACATTGTCCCAAAAAAATTTGAATTTAAACTTTCTTCTATATTTATCTTTTTAATTATATCTTTTTCCAGTCATCAACCTATTATTTTCTTATCATTTTACTCTCTCACGAGTGAATCCTCCTTTTCGGATTTCATGTTAGAATTCACCTAACTTTTTTTCCTCTTTCTCTTTTATTTTCTCCGTGAATTGTTTTCTAGATCCATTCCATGAACTTTCCTCCTCCTCCAACTATGTTCTCCGCTGCCGTCGTCGCCCCTTCCCCATCCTTTCCCGGGCTGGAACCCCAAACGGAAGCTTCTTCTTCTCCGACTACGGCAACGACTTCTTCACCGACGATGACAACACTCGACATCTTTGCGCCCTCCTCTCTAGCTCAACCCAAACCAAGATCAAGATCTACGTCTTTTATTTTCTAGATCTGCAATCTCCTATTTTTTAGATCTGCAATTTCTGTCTTTCTATTTTTTAAGATCTGCCAGGAGGTTGTGGATGAGAGTTGTCGTCAAGAGAATATTGCGGAGGGAGGGTTTGCCGGTGAAAATATGAAAAAAAAAAAAAAAAAAAAAAAAAAAAAAAAAAAAAAAAAAAAAAAAAAAAAAAAAAAAACAGATCTGGAATAGCAACCAGTAATTTATTTTGTTTTCAATAACAGTTCAAAATCTGAAATTTGTTCAAAATTTGAGATTTGGAATGGATTAAGTTTTACAATTTGGTCTAAATTTTTGGACGATGGTGATGAAATTTGAAAATTCAGATTTAGGTCTGGTGCAAACGGCAATGGTAAGGAGTAGTCGAATAGAAAAAGAAGAAAAATAATTAACAGAAAAATGAAAGAATAAATGTATTAAAAAAACTATGCTCATCGATTTCCCTTATCTCAGTCATTGAACATTTTATTAATATATCCTACGATTACGATTAATTTTATTGCTTGAGTGTACCACTAAATTAGATACTTCACTTTAGAATTCATCCTCTTTAAGTCTTTTAACACTTTTACATACTTAAAAGTTAAAACTCAAACTCATTCCTACTCTCATAAAAATATCAATACCAATGTTAAGCTGAAACGAACAACTGTGTATCAGTTAATCCTTTTTTATAGGAAAAAATAAATAAAAAATTGTTAATCCCACTCTGTATTAGTTGATTCGCATATTCAGCGGTGTGTTTAATCAAACCAAAACTATTTTTTTAGCATATTTTAACATGCTTATATTTAAAGAAGCAATTGTTTATTATGTTAATATTCTCAAGGGTGAGATGATTTTACATTCCTATCCAATATTCTGATACATGTAATCCCTTGAGTGCAAAGTAAAAAATGAGTTTCAAGGTTTCCCACAAATCACGAAGAGAGAGGCCTCTGCAAAGCAATGCACAGACAACTGGGTTTCCAACTTCTAAGGGATGCATTAATTCATGAACAAAACTAGTGACTTTTATTCAGCATAAATTCATTCAGTACGAAGTATTTATGTTTTCATTAGATACAAAACCAAGAATGTTCCAAGGTTCATCAAATATGATTATGGTCTTGCTCATAACAAATGGCTGAGGTTCCATAAAGTTGTACAACAGCGCAGCTTGAATGAAAATACTTGAACACGGGATTCCTTTCGACCACACATATACTACTAGACTTATTTGAGCCTTCCATAACATTGCACTGAAAATCTTGAAGGACTGCTCTTAATTATCTGCAACAATATAATTGCAAGGTTCAGCTAATCCATACATAGAAGCCGAAACTTTACCTAAATTGAATCTCATTCTCACCATGTGGGGACTGAGAGCTCGTTGCAGAGAAATCGGAAGACATAGGAATGGATATTGAGAGTTGAGTTGTGGAGAAGGCTGTTTGGTTGGATCTCTCATCTTCCAGACCAGACCACGACTCCCTGCTTTTAGGCCATTCATTAAAAAAAGGTCGAAGAGGCTGGCCCTCCTCCTTTACGTGTTCTCCCGACACATATTCCCCAGATAAAAACGAATGCTGGGGATAATCACTATGCAACAGGGAATCATTACTTGATTTTGATGTAGAAAAAGAGGCAACTCTGGTTGACATCAAAGGCCATGTGTTTTCCAGCTGTGACTCCATCTGGAGAACCTTGTTGCTTCCAGAAGCTTCAGAAAAGAAGCAGTACTCACCACCCTCAGATTTAAGTCCTTGAACATACCTGTTTAGTTCAAGTAAAATTACCCACAGTTTAAGGGATAAGGAATTAATATCAATATTCAATACTGCTAACATGTTCCACGGTCATATTTAATTATACAGGAAACTTATCATTACAATATAACAACATGCCTTAACGGCAAGCTAAATAGTACAAACTACAAACAAATAATCATGATAATGATTGCATGACATAAGCAAAAGGAACAAATCAAAGAGGGCAAAGAGCAGAAGACTAGACAAGGTCACCACCAATGCTATCCTAGTTGCAAATGTACTACGATTACTCAATGAAATTAAAGCTTTTGAGGTCTCGTTATTTTTAACAAATTCACATCACAACATTGAAACTATATGGTGGAAGTAACAGTGAATTAAAGAAAAAAAATACTATTATATGATGAAATTACTCAATCAAGATCCTAATTAGTCTGAATGAAATGAAACATAAGGAGAAAAGAAAGGTGTTCAAAAGTGAAAACCACCAGAAGTTCAAACTTCAGAGTGCAATTAAATCTTTAAATTCAATGACAGACTGCAGTCTCCCTACCAAATTTGGCTAAACTGCAAAAGCCAAAACTTAGAATAAATTCTCAGCTTGTCTTTTTTCCCATAAATCCATCAGCAAAGTGTTATCAAATTTATTCAATTGTAATATCATATAAATATTCGGTGGAATAGAAATAACTTTGCCTTATAATGTGCAACTTACTATTTAAGAAAGAACAAATTAAAATGGCTGTGTGGAACAGAACAAAATTCACAGCTATATTCAGAGCAAAATGTGAGACACCCTTCTGTTGTTAAGTGTTGCAGGAAATGCATCCTTTCTACCCAAACAAAAATTAGAAGTCATTCAGTCCGTGACGTGTATACCTACCTTTCTCATTATCCCCATATGGCAGATACTTATTGCAGATGAACAACCAAGCCTTCAATATGCACTTCGCATTCAGAAATAAATCAGTGCAAGAAAATGAAAAACTAGAAAAGAGACAATCAAAGGATCATTTCTCTTTCTCAAAATTTTGCCAAAGTACTCAACAAGGCGTAGTTTGGAAACAGTTTTGATTCATTAAGGTCTCTTAAATCTAGTACCAATTCGGCTATTCCACATGTCAGAGCATCACCCAACACTAGAAAAGAGAACATAAAACAGAAACCGGAAATAAACGAAATAAGAGTTCAGGATTTAATGAAAAACTACAATTCTCCTCATCAACATTGGAAAAAAATAATACAGCAGCTGAGGCAAAGAAAGACAACCAACAGCTCTAGTCTTTCTTTTGACAATGTACACAAAGATGTAGATACTTCTGCAGTGAATAGCATTCTAACAATTAGTTATAATGCTTGCAGATCTCTGTCCCAAAATTAGCAATGCACAATAAAAGCATATCACTATCCCCATATCAGAAATCTATTCGCACAGGCTCACGGTAGTTATAAAAAACTGCCACAAATTCAAATTAAAATATTAAAACTCAAGAATGTGAAGAATTACAGGCAGTTCCATAGAATATGCCAAGCAAAACGACTTTAATTGAAGATATATTTTCTATTCTATTCTTTACAGAGGAAGTATTTTTCAAATTTCAAGCAAACAA
>PYAF01004289.1:72823-86701 GCA_007407185.1 Glycine tomentella | reverse complement strand
TTTTAAATATTTACTGTTATTTGGATTTGGTTATTTTTTTAATTGCTGTTTCAGTTTATGATCGTGGTGTAGCTTTAGTGGGTAGTTACAAGGCTTTTCAGAATTTCAGTTCCTTTCATAAAGGTTTTAAGTTTCCCGTGGATAAGTGCAATTTTCATTCTCTTGCCACTGCAGAAAGTAATAGTTTCTGGTTTTTCTTTTCCTTTATTCAACTTGACAACAGAAAACAACCTTACGATACAAATCGGTGGTCTCAATAATTTCATCCAGAATGGCAAAAGAAAAGCCATATGAAAGATGCCTAATAATTGCAAAACATTAAAAGAAAACCCTCCAAAAATGACAATCCAGCGAACAAGGTTCACATATCCTTACCATACCAATACCATAAATAAGCCCATTGGGTCATTCAGGGACGAAGGAAGGGCTATTATAGTAATATGCAGTCATTAGGGTTGGAAGAAAAGCATTGACAAAAATGGAATCTTTACTTGAGTTCACCAAAAAAATAAAAAAAAATAATCAATCACTAACAAATGCCGATTATAGAATCAAATCAAATCTTCAGATAAAAACTAAAAAAAAAAAAACAAAAAAAACAACAATTTAAATCCCACATTGTTCATAAAAATAGGAAAACATGAGCAAAACAATTTCCTCGAGAACTCACACGTGGGATGGTGAAAGAAAGCGTGCGAGAGCGAGATAGTAGAGTGTAAGCTGTTCTGAATGGGGAGCACGAGATCGGGAGGAACAGGAAGACCCGCAAGCATGTACTTGAAGATCAAAGCTTGGTGCTCCAGTTCCTGCCACTGAGACACTGTAAATGGCGACCTCCCACAATACCCATTACTCAAACCCATCAAATTCCCTCCTCCTCCGCCACTGCTGTTGTTCATGCTTTTCACTACTCTTACTTAGTCCGATTACTATTAATAACAACAACAACACGACACCACTCTTTTTGTTGTTGGGTATCCAAATCAAACATAGTTAGAGCAGAAACATCGTGAGATCACACTCAGATCGAGCTTTGTTGGAACCATTTGGATTGTCGATTGTGTTGTGTTGATGGATGGCGATGCTCCAAGCCTCCAACTTAAAGTGAACTTGTTGCATTCAAGTCAAAAGTCATCCTTAACATTCACTGCTCCCAATTTTTAACTTTATTTCAGACAAAAAAAAAAAAAATCTTCTTATTCATGTATGGGCATGAGAAGAAATTAAAAAAAAAAAAATCTTTCAGAAAAGTTATAAAATACATTATTGTACAATTCTTATTTTTTTTCATATCACGTGACATGTATGATATTTAACTCTTGAATAAAAAATTAATCTTTCTCGTCAATCTAAACAAACTATACATACAATCCGTTAAATATATTATTCTATCATTTGTGAACACAACAATCAATTTTTATGTGGCATTCAATTATAATTTATCGTGTAATAATTATTTTAAAAGGTGCGTTTGATAGTAAACTTAAATTTAAATTAATGAAATACTAAGTAATATAGTTGTTTTTGAGATGATAAATGTTTTAAGATAAATAAATCTTGATAATATAAATAGAGGAAGTGTTTTTTTTACTATGTTTTTTCTTTTTGAAATTTTGAAATACTTGCTGTCATTTTGTTGATCTACTTTTATTTTATTATTATGCTACCATTTAACGGACAGCAACAAGGCGTGATGGGCTGGAGTAACTGCGGGCCCACTGGCCCAAAGACAAAGCACCGAGTGACAGAGATATTATTTTTGAATGAGTTGGCCACCGCTGGAGGAAACCATCCACTACTTGCCGGAATGCGGGTGACATTTGATGTGGGGCGAGATTGTCAAAAACAAAAACAAAATCAAAATCAAAAGCAAAATCGTAAATGTGGTCCAAACCAATGCAAAATGCGTGCAATTCCAGTTTTAGGCTTATTGGTTTCTGTAGCCAAAGGGACTAGTATATTATCGAGGATGACACAAACTTGAGCAACGGTCAAGGATGCTTCAATTATTCATTCATTGTTTGGTCACCCATACTTCATCATTCATGGACCACACCCCTCCCTAGGCCCTATCTTGTTTGTGTTTGGCTTCACTTGTCTTTCAATATTAAGGAGATAATAGTTTATAGTTACATCGATCAACTGATTGCATTCCTTAAGAAACGAATATTATCACAATTACAATTTACATGTCTTTGTTAGGGAGGCAAAAAAAGAAGAAAAAGCCAGTTACAAAGCACAAAACAGAACAAAAAAAGTGATGCTGTAGCATGGCTTCCTCGAATGTGAAAATAAAATTCTCAAAGTTCAGTCAATTGTATAAAGTTCGAAGGGGTTTGCAAAACCTATAATTAATCATCACGATGGCAAAAGTCAAAGGGACAAAGCAATTTAAGGAATATATACTTGCCGAAACTCTATCATTTTGGTTTTTGGCTGTTGATTGTTGCTTCTTAAAGTATGTGTCTGATCTCAGATCACGTGTAGATTCTTACTTTTGTCGGTGATTTTTTTCACCATCACTAATTTTGGTATCTCGTACATTTTGTAATCAAGTTTCGTAGCTTTGTTTCGGTTATAATTAACGGTGTTTCTTGATTTGATTTTTTCTATCAGTAGAAATTAAATTAGGTACCAATAATTTATAATATTCACACATTTTGTTCAACTGAGTTTAGAACATTTTAATTTTTGATTGGGTAAAGCCATAGATAAATAAGGATGAATCCCTCACTTTTTTATTTTGTTCAAATACTTTTATTTTGGTAAGCCAAATTTTATTGAATTAAAAAAGCTTTTTAAGTTGATGCAACCCCGTTCAGTCCTCTACGTTCCAAATCCGTGGCACCGAGATATCCTTCCCTGCTTCTAACATGCCACTCTCCTAGCTAACAGAGCATGAAAAATTGGTAAAGCCCACCCATCAAAATCAACTTGTGTGCATGCTTTCAACATCACCCACTGACATAGTGACATAATACACTCCACACTTCTAGTAATACTAAATTGCAGCGGCATTATAATTAAAATTATTGGAACATATGTTATAACATTCATGCAATTAATAAAAATAAAATGAAAATAAGAATCATAAGTTTTTGATAAAATTACTTTTGTTTTAAAAGTTATTTTAACATCGAATTTCCAAACATACACTAACTTATTTGGATCATCTAATTTAGTTCAAATACTAGTATTCATTAAATTTTACTAATCTCAATTTATCCTGAATTTTATAAATTTAAATTAATAGTTCTTTCATATGAGTTAGTTTTATAATTTACTCCTTAATCCCACCACCGTGAAGACCAACTGAATTTGGTCCAACTCACAACAACACGTGAGATAAACATTGATTTCGTCTCGTCATCCTTATGGCGAAATTTCAATACATGGCTTTGAATAACAATACGCTTCTTGTTCGTCAAAAAGGAAAAAAAAAAACAATACGTTTCTTATGTTGAACAAATGTTATATATTGAATTAAATGACATCAAATGAAATGTGAAAAATTAAACCACGAAGGCCAAAAGTTAAATGCAACAAGTACCATTTTGCGTCATTCATATTATTCTCTCGTGAGTTATGATGATGATGATTCTTATGTAATGAAGCATGGAAATAATCTGAGTCCAAATCTTGTGATTTACCTTTGACGTTACTAATCATATGTCAAACTCTCTACTTTGTGATTATATGATAATTGATAAAGATTCTCAACCCTATGTCTCATTTCGGCTGAACAAAGTTAAGAACAATAATATTAGTAATTTTTTACAAGAGGTTCTCACAACCAGGTGGTGGATCTGTAATTAGCAAACCAAATTCTCATTTCTATGGCAGAGACAAAACCGAACCCTCCAATTCCTGTGAATTAAGGAACAAACCAACACAAGGATGGCTTAGCAAGAACGCCCTTGTTGAAGAAATTGAGGACTTAACTCAGACTCAGCCTTCTGCGATCCCTCGTAGGACAATTCCCACTGCACAAGTTAATCCACATAGGCTTAACTTAACCCATCCATCAAAATATGTTCCACAGTTTCGGTGTCTCATCCCATACAAAGAGCACATAAAGCTTGTTTGAGATTGGTCTTTAACCCATTGGTGCATAGTCAAATTTGTTTGTTTTTTTACCAGGAGTTCTAATAGGAATTGTCCTCTAATATTCTCATAGATATTAGATAATACATCAAGAGTCCTTTTTTTTTTTATCGTATTTCATTCCTTGTTTAAGGTATTTATGTAATTTTAATTTTTTTTCACTCTCAACATAATCAAATAAAAGGAAAAAACTCAGTTCTTTTCTATCAAAAAATGTACAAAAGTATTTCATTTATTTTATTTTTTCATTCATTTTCTTTCATTTCATATTTTCTGCTTAAACCAGACTTCCATAAGGCTAAAGCTGTGATAATTTTCAAAGAGGGATATTCTTTCAAGCAGATGGCAACAAAAATGTAGTTAACTCTCATTCAAGATCAAAGGGAAAAAAAAAACTATAATTAAAAGTGAAGTTATAAAGAAACACGTTTGTAATCCAAACAGGCCACACAATTGTACATACATGCTGCATGCAAGAATGTTAATTTCATAGTTAAGAAATCTTGACAACAATGAAGACATAAATTGTATGAACATCTGAATGCATGAGCCTAAAGAGACCCACGACAATATCTCAGCTCAAATTTCTTATCGGCAACGTACAGCGCAGAAATCGCTATTGAATAAGCAACACCGAGACTCTAATTTGTTGCCTTTTCATTCACAAACAAACAATTATGAGGGAAAAGATCGATAAATAAATAAAAACAAAGGAAAAAAACAGAATAAGCATAGAAGAACATTCATAATTTGATTGTCTACAATCATGCCATCAATTAAAAAAGAAAACAACTTTCATTATCGATTGTTAAGAGAGCAAAACAATAAGAATGAAGGAAGGCCTCAGATTAAAAAAAAATTGAGCAGTCGTCAGAGACAAAGTCTCAGATGGTACGGACAAATTGATGCATCACAGGCCAAAATCAAAAGTCGCATTGAACAGACTTACAATTAAATTAAATATGAAAAAACTAAGGATGAAATGCAACGAAATGGATTGGGGGGCTAAAACTCACAAAATATAAGAACACGGAAAATAGTGTGCATAGCTGTTGTCTGTGGAGATGCTAGGTTACAGATTAAATAGGCGACAATGAAATGAAACCCTAATTTTCTTTTGCGTGTGAAATTATGGTTATATCCTTCGTTTTATGTTTCGGCCCGGATCCTTCATCCCGTCCATGAGCATATTAGGCTTGACGTTAAAGCTCATTGTTGGCGGCCCAATAAGACTATCTAATCTTCAAATTTGTCCCCAAATTATTTTAAAATTTTAATTTAGTACTAAAGTTTTAAAATAATTTAATTTTGTTCTCAAATTTTTTAAATGCACCAATTTAATATTTTCCGTCCAATTAAGCTCACATTGTTAGAATTGAGTGCAAATCATCTGCTTATATTAGAACAATATTTTGAACAGTCAAATCTTTATTGGTCAATCTTAGTCTTAAATCATATACCTAATCACACTATGTTCATTCTCTATAATATCTTTTATATTTTGTTTAAATATTAAACCTGAATATTGCATACACCTTTGTTTTTTAGTTATAATGTTATTATATATTTAAACACTTTTATTTTTCTATTTCGTTTAAATATTGTATTATTCTATGCTTAATGTATTTTTTAACATTTATTATAATGTGATTAGAATATGTATCTTTGAAACTAAATTATAAGGCAAAATAAGAACTTCATTTTAAGTGTGGTAAATTATGGGGTGATCCTTTTCTTGATTCTTCAGAATTTTGCCTGATAAAATGTACAAGTGATTTTTACAATGAAAATAAAAGAAAGTATGATCCAGCATTGAATATTGAAATAATAAAAAGGAGAAAAGCAGTTGTAAAACTCAATGCAAATCAGTTACATAACAAATTAATTTTTTAATATATATTTCTTGCTCTGAAAAATTAAAAACAAAACAGTTAAATAACAAATTCAATGTTGATCATGGCCACCTCTTGTAACTGTTTCCTTGTTTCTCTCTTTTTTATAAACTAAATATTCATCTATCTCTCAATTAAAATGAATGAAAAGCAATATTGATAGAAAAGTAGTGGGTCATAATATAGATTAGTAAACTGCACAAAACTAACCGAATCTGTTAACAATAAGCAATTTCTAACTTTGGTATTTACCAATTAAGAATCAAGCAACACACAAAAGACATGCAGTAGACTGAACCTTGATTCCAAAATCATCAAATAAGCGTATCAAACATTCCTACCTGCAGAAAGAAGCAATAACGCATATTGGGATGCAAACGTAGTATTTTTTAAAACAGGTAACAGAGAGTAATTGTTTGCAAATACATAAAATCATTTCATGATATTTATTTAAAATAGTTAAATTAAATATATTTTTAGTATTTTAAAAAAATAGAAAATAAGTATTCAAAGTAAACATATTTTCAAGTTTTAAAATTTTAAAATGAAAACTATTTTAGAAAATGGAAATAAAAAAATTAAAATTTTTCTTTCAAACTGCATAGATATGGACTGCCTTTGAGAAGTTTAGAAATATGGATTTTGATCCACATTTAAAGAAGATAAAATAAATGAAATGGTATATTTATGGATATGATAGAGAATGGATTTGGTGTGATTAGATGTATGTTTTAAGGTTAAGATTGGTCAATAAAAGTTTTCCTGTTTCAAATACCATATTAATATACTATAGAGTATAGAGGATGTACACTCGTTAAAATTATGAATTTCAACATTTGTTTGGTTATGAATAATGACTATTTTTAACTATCGTTATATGATAATAATGAAAACTCTTAAACTTAATCATTTATTGATATTTTGATTCATTATCTTAATTATTTATTGTCATTTTGATTTTTAAATAAATTAACTTTTTAACTTTCAGTTAATTTTGCCAATTATAACCTAAGTTTTATGTTGTATATAAATTATTAATATAGACATTACCATATTTTTTACTCTTATTTTTTACCCGTCATGTTTTTTTTCCTCCCTCTTACCAAATTTGTTACTTAAATTGTACTATAAATATGAGTGATTGCAAGCGACTAATTTCATGGGGACATTGCTAACAAGATTTTAAATTATAACTTTTACCTAAATTAAGTTACTATATTATATGCTATGAATTTATTAGAATGTTAGATTAATTAATTATTCTATTTTATGAAATAATATGAATTACAGGAAAAAATATATATAGAAAAACTTGAAAATCATAAAAGAAAGATAAATGAAAGTGTTATAATCATTTTTTTATATTTTATTTTAGGATGAAAAGATGTAAGTGGATGGGATGACATGTGATTCAAGTGATTAATTGACAATTAAAGTAAAATGACAAAACATATGAGAAATGTGGTTAAATTAGCGATTAAAATAATAATAAATTATTAAATTCATATACTAAATAAAAAATTAAAATTTTTTAACACTTGACAAATTAGTTCATTAACAATATAATGATAAATTAGTCCATCAATAATACGTTAATAATTAAATTTAAATATATCACATAGAAACAAACATTTGATTTAATAAAAATAACTTAATGATAAGATAAATTTATTTCATTCCCTACTCATTCGATGACTAAATTTTAGTTTTTCATTTTTAAAGGACCAATATGTAGTATTTTGACCAAAAATGATAATTTTTATTCTTTTAAAAATGTGTCATTTTATTATTAGTTGAGCACATAAATTAATCTTTACAATAACATGTATATTAATTAAATTCAATTATTTCGTAAATATAAAATATTTCCAAATTTCAATACATAAATCATTTTCAATTTAATCTCTGAAGTAATGAAATTGAAAACAATTTGACCTTGGTGAGCGATTTTTTTCCCGTATAAAAAAACTTATCGTTTAAATACTAACATTATCAAAACGAGTCCAAAGTTCACATAGGCGTACTAAGAACTGTGCATCGTGAGTGATATTTTCGGAGAGACAGAGCATGATGGTTTCCCAGTGTGAGTTTGGTGTGTTCGGCGAAGGAATCAGCTACGTAGTTACAGTATGACCTCCACTCTCGTAAGTCCTTAACGTCGTACTACTGTTTCTCAATTTGTTGAGATGGGAATTGTTGGCTTTGAAATTAATGCGAATTCTGCTTCTGCTTTGCATTATTATGGTGCTAATTCCTTCTCTTCCCACACGGTTCCTTTTTCTCTGAGACCCTTTTTCGGGAATGCTCTGAACGTGAACACGAGGGTTGCAGGGAAGATTCGGGCCTCTCATGCTCCAAAACCCAAATTCGGAGCAGTTATTGTTGCTTCACTGAGTGGTGGCTCTAATAATGCTGGGTTGATTAGTGACGCTGTTCTTCCCAAAGACTCAGAATTTAAGCCATCCTTCGACGAATATTTGAAGGCCATGTCTGTCAGAACTGTAAGGGTCAAGAAGCGTGCTGCTGCTGCTGCCACTACTCAAAAACACAAGAAGATGGAAAAGGGTGATAATAATAAAATTGATAGAAAAGATGAAGTTGGTGTGTACAAAGAAGGTTCCTCCACCAGAAGTAATAATGATGGCAACCTTGATGATGTAAAGGCAAAGCAGAAGAAAAGTAGAGCAAATGTAAGGCAAAATGGGCCGTTGAAACGCCGAAGTCGGAGTTTAGAACCAGAATCATATGATGGCAGTGAGATTGGCAAAGGTGGAAGTGGAAGGATGAGCAAGAGCATAGTTAGGTCTAGTTTGAATGGTAGCCATGGGAGTGTGAGAGAGAGAGGAGTGACTCATGATATGTATTCTTCAAAGATGTTGGGAGAAAAGATTGTTAGTAACAGACAAAGGGATTACAATACACAGGGTAACCCCCCCCCTGGTGGAAATAAAATTGTTGCTAGACAGCAACAAGTTCAGGATAGAGGGCTTGATAGAAGAAGACATACTGAAAATGGAAGTTTGGCTAATAGAAATGGAAGCCGTAAGCGTTTCATTGATAGGGGTTATGATTCTGACAATTTGGAGGTCGAACGAGCAGCATTTGAAAATCTTGAGGACCCAAACAGTGTTATCAGAAAGTCACAATTTTCACATAAGGAAATGGAGGAGAAAATCCAAAAGCTAGCCAATTCGTATGTAGTCTTCTATTATTTCTTTCATGCTTTTGGGATACCTGAAAATAAATAGACTAAATAATATGCTCAGGATCATAAACTGTGGTGCTATTTTTTTTTCATGAACAAATTTTAGTAAATTGGTGCCCAAAGGGACAATTGAAGCAATGTACAGAGGAAGCATAATACCTAAAATTGCATGTGATATTTGAGCCAGGTCTATGATTGTTTGGCTTCAGATTGTAGATGTAAATTTATTTGTCAAAGATTTTTCTCACATTGAACATTTTGCACTTTGGTGGCTTTCCATTTAAATCAGAATTGAATCAGCGTGCCACAAATAAGTGTAGTAAGAGTAGAGTTAAGGGCTTACTCATTAAAGGAACACTTTGGCTCAGCGCATGCTTAACATCAAATAACTTTTGCATTGAATGTTCCTTAGTTCCTTCCAAAGTTAGTAAACTGAGGATTTATAATCCATGGTTGTGATTTGGAGTTGCATCATGCATAATTTGCTGCTTTGCACCTTGTTCTGAGTAAGTGTTTGGTTATTGCCTAGATTCTTTTATTTATGCCTTATGTCAGCCAATAATTCATGAGCTGGTGAAATGGTACTTAACTCCCATGCAATCTCTAAATGACAGGCCCCTAATGTCTGGTGATTTTGCTCAAGTGCATTTCTTTATACTATAATTCTTTGTATGGGAGATTCGTGCGTTTCGTGACCTTTCATTTTCTCCTATTATCTGGATTCACAAGAGTCTTGTGAATCTTGTATTAAAGCATTGTTTGTCTCTGCATTTGGGTGTGTAAATCACTGTTGGCCCCAAAGAAAAATGGGGAAAAAAAGTACATGAAAGGAGTTATATATTTCATGCAGGAAAAAACACCATAATCAGCTTCTTGACAGGCTCCTAAAATTTATAATGCAAGTAGTGATACAAAGAAACACCTCAATGGCCATGGGAATATGTGAAGTTTTAAATATTAAATTCGTAGTAAGGATGGGCTGGAGTTTTTTTTTTTTCAGTGTCTATAGATTGATTGCTTCCTTCTTTAATTTCTTTAACCAATGTTGGTATGATTGAATAGATATCACAGATATGTTGCAGGTAAATTTTGCTTCAAGTGGCAAAGCATCATTTTTCTTTCTTTTTTGCTTTAAGTTGATAATCCAATGGCTATTTTTTCAATGTGTAATTTTATGATCTTTTTATCATTTTATTCATGTTAAAGTGTTTCTTTCCTGTCTACCATTTTCTCAAACAGGTTAAATGGTGCAGATATCAATTTACCAGAATGGATATTTTCTAAGATGATCAGAAGTGCAAGGCTTAAATTTAATGACTATGCCATAACAAGGATTATCATAATCTTGGGCAAACTAGGAAACTGGCGGCGAGTGATACAAGTGATTGAATGGCTTCAAAAGCGTGAACGTTTCAAGTCCCATAAGCTAAGGTAATTCAGTGGCCTGTGGTACTTAGTCACATGCGTGGATATCTTATAAAATGATTTTAAGTAACCCAACCATTGAGATATGTTTCTTCATGCCAAATATTAGAAATTTAATAAAACCTACACATATGTGATAAAATGGTGTGTGTTTTTTTTTTTTTGAAAACTATATTATACTTTGATTTTGATGCCCATTGGAGTAGAAAAATTTAATTTTGTAATAACGTACTTTCAATCTAGTCGTAGATTCCATAACTTTTATCCTATAAATGTTATTCATTGGTGTAAGATTGATTTTCAGACACACACACAGAGGATCCTGACATATAAAGTTCTGTTCTATCTTTGGTTAGTCAATGTTAATGTGCCAGTCTTTGACATTAGGCATATATATACCGCTGCTCTTGATGCACTTGGAAAGTCGAGGAGACCTGTAGAGGCACTAAATATATTTCATGCAATGCAGGTAATGCATGTAATCCATGCAATATTCTCATTTTTACTGAAATATGTAATTAACATTATGTGTAAATAACTAAATATGGGCAGCTTCTCTAACACTTTTTCCTTTTCTTCCAGAAACAATTGTCCTCATATCCTGATTTAGTAGCTTATCGTAGTATTGCTGTGACTCTTGGGCAAGCAGGGCACATGAAGGAACTTTTTGATGTGATTGATATTATGCGATCACCACCCAAGAAGAAGTTCAAAACAGGGGTATTTGAGAACTGGGACCCAAGGCTGGAACCGGATATTGTAGTCTATCATGCAGTAAGTTGTTTAAAGAAGAACTTAGTTTTAAGAGTTGATGCAATAGGTGTTCTACTCCATATATTTGGAGGCCATGTCTAAATTGAAATGTATGGTTTTGGGATCAGACATATCATTTTGAATACGCAAGTTAAATTCCAAAAAATCCTTATGGTTTAAGTTATTTGTTGTAATGTGATAGTTTCTATAGTTAAAGATAGAATATATATTTTCACACTTGAAGAAACCAATTTTATGCAACTAATTCTTTATTGGTCTTGAAAATAATAGTTTTTATGACCAAGTATAATACTTTCTCTTTGTCCAACAGTTGTTTTTTTCTTTTACAAATTTGCTTTTTTCATTTTATCTTTTTGGTTGCAATAAGAAGGTTTTCATGATCCATCATCTTCCTATGATTGTTTTGCCAAATGAATTTTGCTATTCAAAGTAGCATAGGTGTTCAATTACTTCCTTGAATGGATGATTATGATAAAAAGGCCTCATGCTTGCATATTTTTTGTATTTATAACTTAGTTGTTTTGTGGAGCATTTATCTGTCCTTATCTACACCATTGTGACTGGGTTTCTTATAGTCCATATTCTTTACTTTAATGTTTTAGTTGAAAATAGCTTCTTTTTTTAATAACTTTCACAGTTTTCCAATTTGATAATTTAGGCATGATTTTGTATTTGTATATTAATTAATTGTGCATGCAGGTCCTTAATGCTTGTGTTAGGCGGAAACAATGGGAAGGAGCCTTTTGGGTTTTGCAGCAGTTAAAGAAGCAAGGACAGCAGCCTTCTGCCACAACCTACGGCCTAGTTATGGAGGTAGTAGTTGCCCATAGTTTTTTTTATTATGACTATTTATAAAACATTTGAATATTTTACATGCTTCTTGGTAAATAGAAAATATTTTTAATCAAGCTGGGAAGTAAAATTGGGTAGTTTTGTTTGTTTTTCTTTTTTTAAACTTAATAATTTTGAGATTCTATTAAAACTTAGAAGCAAAATACAATGATGTTGGATTAGGATATATCTACTAGAACAGCAGATCATACAAAGCACAGAAAAGTGCATAATAAGCAACAAAAAATAATGCATCAACTCAAACGAGTAGCCCCCTTGTTCATGCACACATGGAGTTGTATTTAATTTAATAATTTTACTAAGTGTTGTGTGGCTAGAAGCAATGTGATAATTCAAATTTTGCTTCAACAGAAAAGAATAACATATTCCATTAAATTTGAGAACTTTACCAGATTTAGGACAGGGTTCCTGCTCCTAGTTGAGTTGAATTATACTGCAATTGGGAAACTTTGTTTCCATGGAAACCACAACTATGGAAACAAATATATATATATATATGAATGTTGGCTTGCACATAATTCATGCATTTGTGTAATGCTTGAACAGGTGATGCTTTCATGTGGCAAGTATAACTTGGTTCATGAATTTTTCAGAAAACTTCAGAAGTCTTTCATTCCCAATTCATTGACATATAGAGGTATTCTCATTTATTTCGTATCTATGCCAATCACTTAACTTCTTTATAATCTTGACCTTCCTTTTATATCCAGTTCTTGTAAATACACTTTGGCAAGAGGGAAAACCTGATGAGGCTATACTGGCTGTCCAAGAAATGGAAAGACGTGGAATTGTAGGTTCTGCTTCTCTTTATTATGATCTAGCTCGATGCCTCAGTGCAGCTGGAAGAAGTCATGAGGCACTAAAACAGGTGCTTTTTTGTTATTCCTATTTTCTCTCACTGTTGCCTTTTTAATAGGGTAGTCATGGTGATGCCATTTTGTTTTCCCTGAAAAGCTTAAATGCATTAATAAGTTGATGATGTATTGTTAATTTGTAACATTTTGGCCAAGTAACTCACAACTTTTACCTAAGAGCCAGAGCTTATAAGGTCTCAAAAGAAGAAAGAATTTTCAAAAGGTAACTTAGCTGTTAACTGAAAAACAAGCAATTTAAATTGAACTCTTGATCTTTTCCAAACTTTTCCCTTTTTATCGAAAGCATGTTCATTTTTCAAGTTGACCTTAAAGCACACACAGATTACCAAATTAGTCCCTCAAAGATTTAAAATGTCACCACGTCAGTCTTTCAAAATTTTCATTACCAAATTAGTCCCTCAAAGTTCTAAAATGTCACTAAATTTTGATCCTTATGGAGGACTAAAGTGATAAAATAAAAAGATTAGTATATTGACACAAAAGGTTTAAAGAACAAATTTATTGACAAATTAAATTTTGGAGGAGTTAGTTGGTGGCAAAATTTTTGGAAGACTAATGTGGTAATGTTTTAGATTGAGAGACTAATTTGGTGACTAAAGTTTTTGGAGGATTAATGGGTTGATGCATATAAGTATAACTTTATAGGACCAACTTGAAGGTTTACTCTTCATTTTTCTCAAGCTCTATAACCTAAAGTCCACTTAATGCAAGTGGGAATAACCCTAGCACACCCAAAGTTCTCCTGACTTCC
>PYAF01004289.1:42683-61805 GCA_007407185.1 Glycine tomentella | reverse complement strand
CATCGCGATTTTCGCCTCCATTTTTATCATCGGTTCCAGAAGAGTTCAACGCATCAAAGCTATCCAAATTCATGTAAGCAGAGAAAAGATCATCCACCACTTCCCCTTCAGGGAATCTCTTCTCCCCGGATCCCTCTACATTATTATTATTACTATTCTCAACACCCCTGTCCCACGGAGTTTCCCGTTTCACCAACTGCGCAGGTTTCGCTGAAACGGGGTTCCGAAGAGGGATAAGCGGCGGAGAAGATTGAAAAACGGTGGAAAACCCAAACGGAATATCACTGTTAGAGCGTCTATGCGCTTTACGAGGGGGTAATGGTAAATTACTGTTGTTGGAGTTGGTGTTGGTGTTGAGTGTTCTGGAGAAAGGTGAGGGTGGCAACAGGGAATGAGAACTCACGTCGCGATCTTCCATGGACACGTCAGCAGCTTCGGACACGGAAGTCGAGGAGGAGTCACGGAAGGGAGAGGGGCTAAGCGGAGGGAGGGAGTCGAGGGAGAAAAACGAGGGCTGCGAAAGTGATCGGGTGTGGGTGGGTGTAGGGGAAATGTTGCTGTTGCTGTGCTGACGCGACACCGGGATCTGAGAGTACGGCGAAATGGGCGGGATCTGGTGCGGGTGCGAGGGTGGTATACCGGCGCGCTTGTTACTGTTCCCACCGTCGAACTGGTTCTGATTCTGATGATGATGCCTCGCGCGCATTTGCGAGGGGTTGAATTGCGGGATGCTAAGTTGCTCCATGTTTAACGGCTGCTTCAGAAAGTGAAGCCTCTGCAACATGTCAGTCGTCGTAGCTTCTTCATTTTCTCCCATTCTCTCTCACCTTCAAATTCCGCTACTAATCAAAATCTGCAACCGCAAATGATAATAAATACTGTAATAAGAAGAAGAATTAAGAATGAGTTATTATTATCAATAAGATATGAACTTATGAAATTGTTATGGTGACCTTGGGAGAGTTCATCTACTACAATAAGGAATGGTGAAGAGGCGAATTGAATTGAATTGATTAATAATAGCAGTAGCAGCTGCGTCGGTCTTGGAAGTGTTAACTTTGTCTGACGGAAATGCCGAAGGAGCAGGCGCTTATCTCTCCAAGATTCACTCTATCGTTCTCTCTCTAGAACAAGAGCAACAACGAAGAAGGAAAAAATGACTCTCTCTCTCTCTGCTTTCTCTCTCTACATCCACGACGATGACTACTACACGGATTTCATGACTAGTACGCGTGAATTTAATTTAATAACAATTTCATTTCGGACAAATTTGCATTTGGTTCGCATTTCAATTTCATTCCGACCTCATTTGTTCTCTCATACGCCAGGTTTTTCTTCGCCTTGTCTCCGCAACTTATTTAGCCACCCTTTACCCAATCCACAATGTCTTTTTTTTCTTTTCTTTTTTTTTTCTCTCTCTCGAAGTTATTGTCCGTTCCGGAGTAATTATCTATCTATTTGAAGGCTTAAAAGAACATTAAATCGATCATTTTTACTAATTGGATTTTGATTAACTTATTCAAAGGATTCAATTATCTATTACTAATTGAATCACATTTTTTTGTAACTAATGTTGTTCCTTTTTTCGTTTCATTTTGTCTAAAATTGACATTTTGCTTCACGACGCGCTGCTAAATAACGCAAAAGGAAACCGTTCACCGTATTGTTTGTTTATCCGTTTATTCTTTTATTTCCTATGGGCAATTTTTCAACAAAAATCTTTTTTTCTTTTTTGGAAAGAAATCAACCCCACTACAATTAAGACATTCCGTGCTATAATTTGCAATTTTAAGACCAGATTTTGATTTTTAAATTCCGTATATATCTTCCACATAAATCAACAAAAAATATCCAATTTGACATCGACGGGGCATAAAGATTTGTTCAGATTCTCATTCCTATGATTCTGTCTGATCTTAACAAAAATACTCTTTACGATTACATAACTAGTTGACATATAAATATATCATCATCATCGACGACAACAACAACAAAACAAGTTGTGTGGACATTGAAAAAAGAAACAAATTCTATGCGGGAAATTTTGTCATCACCATAAATCTTGGGTGTAGGATTTTCTACCCTGTCCAATATCAGTGGCACAAAATTGCGAAAGAGTGAGATATAAAATAGACACTCAAAAGAGAGATATTTCTACATCATGGCCCATTATTAGAGTTCATTTCTAGTTTCCATAAAATCATCCAGGGTGAGTTAATGGGTGGTTGGCAAAAATGGTATTTTTTTTTAGTATATAATGATCAGAATGAAGTTTGAATTTATGACTTCATGCATTTACTTAAATCTCTCGACTGTTAGGTCAATCCAAATGAGTAAAATAAGGGGAGAGTTTGTTAAACGGTGGATGAATCTTAGCGGTTTTTTTTATCATGAATCTTAAGTTTGAAGGTTATATTTGGATAAAAGTTTAAATTTATTTTTCTAATTTTTAATGTATAAATAAAGAAGGGAGAAAACGTTACTGTGAGAAACAATTTTTTTTAGTTTTTTCAACTAAAATCCAAAAATGCACTGAGATTAAAAATTTAGAGTTGTTAAAATTAACTCACCCAATTTGCCAAGTGGGGTTGGACCCTCAAAATTGAGGGTTGAAAACAACTACGCCAATTTGGTCTCCTTTGGTAGGACAAACAATGGGGGACATTGAAATGTTAATATGCATTATTATTTTTTCTTTTTTTACTTAAAAAATTGATTGATCATCAACTCAATTATGACACTAGGTCGTTAGTCGAAGGAATGAGTCACTAATTAAACAACATGAATTAATGTGTATTAATTTATAAAATTCCATAATACATATAAGATATGTTTGACAAAACTAATTAAAAAGTTAACTAGATCATGAAAAACTAATTGAAAACTGAAAAGATAACTTATTAAATTATAAGTGTTTGGTAAAATTAGTTGTTAAAGTAGCTTAAAAGTGTAAAATCATTGAAAAATAATAAAATAATAACTTATTTAAAAAATGTAACAAGGAAAATGAATAAATATATTGAGAATAAAAGTGAAAGAAAATAAAAAGTTAGAAACTAACTTTAAAAAAAAACACTTATTCAAATAAAGTTTAAAAAAATATTAGAAACTATTAAGAAAGTTTGCTTACCAAATAATCTAATGAGTTTTTCAATTAGTGAAAAATTATAAACTAACTAAAATGTCTTATGGACATAATCATAGTATTTTTTTTGTTGATAATGATATTAGTACAAAATATTTATTATAAAAATTAGTGAGTAATTTTTGTTAAGGATCGTGAATACATACAATATAATGTGAATATTCTTCTTTCAATATAATTTTTTTCATATAGAAATTAAATCCTGATTCAAAACCTACACGATTTAATTAAAAAACACAAGTTAAATAAGTCGGTTAAGGCCATGATTAATTAGCTTTTGTTTATTGGTAAAATAAACTATAAATTTATTTTTTGTCATACATGTACTCAAAACATGTGTTGGTGTAACGGTATTTATCCTTTTAAGCTCCCCAAGGTCTCGGTGAATCTTCAAATGGGTGTCTAGTACTCCAATTTTGTCAAGATATAGGGGATGTCTACAAACTTAAAAATATCTCATTGCAAAAGATAGACTAAATTGTTTGGTAACATGCAAACTTCTGGAAACTTTCATCATCTATATCTTTATTGTACAAGGTAGAGAATGTAGATGTTGTGTAATTTTATAAATTTGACTAATGACATGCAAAATCTTATAAATATTAGTCATCTTGATATTGATGATACTTTTATGAAGAAAAAAAGAGTAGATGAAAGGAAAAATTAAATCATTTACAAAATTTGATTTTTTTTTTTTATTGTTGACAAGCACAAAAAGAATGAGATTAAAGGAATGAGAGAAGTTTCAAATATTTATGGTTTACTCGTACAACGAATTCATTATAACACATATGACCCTAGACTAGGTACTAGGAACTTTTAATCACCTTAAAACTTAGTTAGAAAACCTTAGAAAATTCTTTAAAAAGTGTGTGTGGATGAAGTGAATAAATCAGTTGATGGGGTTGTCATTGCGAAATGTCATGACGTACAAAATTCTATTACAAATTGTAATGTTTACTTTATTCGTAGATAAATATGTTGCTCATAACTTAATTAGGGTGACCAGATTTCATGCTTGTTTTTATTATTTTCATTATTTATCTTCTTGTATTGTTGAGCAAGTTCTATTGGAAATAAGATAGTATATTCCCTTCAAGGAAAAAAGAATACATGATTTGAACCATATACGAAAATGATCAAACCATTAGTCGGCATGAACGACAAATAACAAGGATGTTAACTGTACATTTGGGGGAATGCGTGAAAGTGAATAAAATTACAGTATTTAAACGATGGATGATCAAACCAATAGTCGGCACCAAATCCTTCTTAATCGTTAACCTTTATGGTGTCTTTTGGTAAGTGGCCAAAGCAATTATCAATTTCCAACCTTCAGTTATTTCTTTCTCGTAAGTTCAGCAATCCACATCCGTGGTAACCCTTTTGGATCAATTATAACAAAATTTACACATTTAATGCAATGTACTATGTAAACCGTTTTTTTTACTCATGTGAGGAATGATAATTTGTAGGATTGGATACAAATAGGGGTTACTCCTATTCGTTTATTAGAAAAAACCTTATGTCCATTATTCATTCATTATCTGTTGGATATATGTTGAAAAATATCCATAATTTTTTTTTATACCCGCAGGTATTCATGGATATCCATGAATACTTCAAATTTTTTAAAAATGTGATTTTCAAATTTAAAATGATATTTTTAAATTTCAGTAGAGTATCATGATCATTGTACCCTCTCCATGATGAACGAGTAAAAAAATATTCATTCCGATAGATAACGAGCATCCATTTAAAATATCTATCATTTACTCGTGACGAATTTTATTTTCAAATATCCGCTAATACTAATTTTTTTGTCATCCCTAATGTCAACATACATTTAACGTCCCACGAGAACCAAATATATGCTACGTATTTTACAATGCAATTCTACTCGTGCTACATTTTTGGGATCTTTAGATCGGGTTATGTAGCTTATTTCTATACTTTTGTTTTCATTATATGTCATTAGTTTAAAGTATTTATGATTTTTATTTTTATTTTATTAATGATTAATTTTTGTTGAAAAATTTTTAGTAGTTAAATTTAATGAAATATTTCCTCCCAATTAATTACATTATTTTGGTTTACAATACTCAAATCTTATATATTATATAAAGACAAATGTTAACCGTACACTAAGAACAATTAAGGCGTGATTGATTGCAATGCCCTTCTTCATATCATTATACATATCATATAGATTCTGTTTATTTCCTCCTTCTACACCTCTCAAACGGTGGTGAGAAAAGAAAAATGTTATCATTTCTCACTTAATAATGCGTTGAAATGTGTGTAATTCATTCAAATGTTAAACCAAACACATAATATTCATATTAACCATTTTCTTATGTAGTGGTAAATATTTTCCTTATCTCGTTATAATTATCATTTTACATAAATAAAAAAGCAAATCCAAACTATGCTATAAAGTATTGATTAAGAAATTTAAATAATTTTTTTATTAAGAGATAAAAATTATATTGTTTATGATTTTTTAATTCTCTAATGATTTTTTAGTAAATAAATTTTTCTTTTAATTTCTTAATTAATATCTTAAAAACACTGATTAACAAGACTCATAAAAAATAATAAATAAACAAAAAAATAATTTTTATAAAATTAATCTTATTATATTGATTTAATTTTGTTTTTTAGTCATCTTATTAATATCATAAAAAATATAAATGAAAAAATAATTAATTTATATTAAAAATTAAAATGATAAATATTTTTGGATAAAATTTTCTTATGATTATTATGAGACGGAGAAAGAGTATCTTGTGACGTGTGGTCTTATATTGCTTTCCCAGCACACTTGAGTCTGGCCCATCCGTAGTGATAATAGCGCCACAACTTAAACAGGCCATAGCCGAGAAAAAGAAGAAGAATTCAAAAAGGCCCTTATCCACTTTCTTGAATCAAACGAAGGGCCCAACAATGACCCATCACAATAGTGCCGTTCCTATCCATGTTCTTTTGAAAATGAGACTCAATTTTGTCCCTTAGTGAACTAAACCTGCCTCCTTCCACTCCCAACACCACCAAAAGTTAGAACTTACAAGTTATCCATGTTATTTTCTTATTTTCTTATTTTTTAAATGTATATACATTAATTAAAGATAAATAGAATATAAAGTTAATTATATATAATATTGATTATTTGATGTTTAAACAGTAAAAGGAAAAGGTTTAAACCTCTATGTAATATGAATTCAGTCCAACATTTAAGCTGGGTTTGGGGATTTAAGTAATCTACCAAAGGCCATTCACATATTTTAGGCAGCCGAATTTCTTATTGTTTTATTTAAATATTGCCCACTTAATATAATATTAACTAAAGAAACTAATTAACATAATCTTTTATTAGTATCAGGGTTTAGTAACAAAAACTGGAACTTTCATTATGCATGCTATCCACTTTTGCACTCTTGTGACTTGAGACTTGATAGGTATTTTTTTCCCCAGGAATATGTGTTGTCACTGTCGCGCATCTATTGAGAGTAATAATTTTTCTCCTAAAATATCTTTAGTATTGAATAGTAATAAATAAAAAATATATTTTAGATATATTTTTTAAATGTGACAATAGTCAATAAAAAGTTAAAAACTAGAATGACATTAAGGACTTTTTTTTCTTCCTTTTTCGCAAGTGAAATTCTTTTTTTGCCTTTTTTTGCATCACACACTTATTTTGAATAAATATCTCAAGCCTTCCTATCTTCTTGCTCACTCACTTTGATATTCTTATACCTTAGTATATGTTCTAATGTTAACTTGTCAATTCATTTGCCTAAATTTCTAATCTCTTCTCAGTTTCATTCTTCTTCAAGCTTTCGTTCATTTTTGTCCTTTATAAAAAGATTATTCCTTGACCATTTGGTTCTTAATCCCGTGAGGTATATCAGACTTTGTTTTCGTGTTTTAATTCTTTCACTCGATACACAAAATTTCCATTTCAAAGAGTAAAGTGTCTCATTTACAGCATCATATAATATATAGTTGCTTCAAACTCAAGTTCGCATATATTGTTAGAATTCACATATTTAACATATTATTCATTTAGTGTTTCATCGATCACTACAATTTTGTTTTTATAAAAAGTGTCTCAATGAGTTAAGATGAATGATGTTTATAAATAATTCGTAAAATTAAATTTTAAGTAATATGAAATTTTGTAACTACTGAAAAACAATGAAAGATTGGTCAAGACCATTTCAACAATAAAAAAAAGCAAGATCAGGACCTTGTAATTTTTATCTTCCTTTAAACCCTTCTTCTGCATGTATCCTCTAAAAGAAAATGTCATTTATATGTCATCCCCTAAAATTAATCCTCTTACAAAAACTTAAATTAAAAGTAAACTAGCTAATTTTATCAAATTATAACTCTTAATGCATGCAAGGATAAAAATAAATAAAAAATTAAACTCGGGTAAGTTGAAAACTATATTCTTTTTATACATAGGTTCAAAATTAGATGAGGAGGATACAACAAGGCAATGAAAAGGGAAAAAAAGATAAAATATTCATCATTCATAAAATAAGATGAAAATTTTAAATGACGCTTGATTTGAAATAATGTTTATTTTCTATTTTATTTTTAAAAATATATTTTTTAAAATTTTTAAGATTTAGAAAATATATATCAAGAAAAAAGTATTTTAGAATGTCACCATATTTTCACATCTTCAGAAAAATAGTGAAAATGATGTTTTTTGGTCTGTTTTGAAAATATTTTCAAATAACATATTTTTTTAATTTTAAACAAATATATTTTCATTTTCATTTTTTATTTTATTTAAAAATAAAAATAGAAAACATTCAAACCCCGTCACTTTACCTTTGAAAATTGTCATTTCGCGTGTGAAAAAATATACCTTATTTGGCGATGATTTTTTATAAGAGGACTTTTTTGGTTTTTAGAAATATGTGTTGGATTATATGAAAATTAGCTTTTAAATTGGAGGCAAAAAATTTAAAATTACAATAAACCGTGTTAAATTAAGATGTATTTTTCTACATCCAAGTTTACATATTAGAGTGAAAAAAAAGAACTAAAATGTTTTCTTACAAAATTAAAATACACTAATAATACTCTAAAAAAAATACTGACAATACAAAAGTATTTTATATTATTATTATTATTATTATTCAATTATAGACCAATACATATATTTGTTTTAAAAAATCTATAATAATTACTTAAAAATGATTTATATTTTATTAACAATGTATATCAAAATCAAACTCATAAATAAAATCATAATTTGTACCTAGAATTAAAACCATACTAAAATTCAATATGAAATTTTATATAATTTAACTTTTTTTTGGAACTACAACCGTATTTAAAAAAGATTAATTCTATTCTAATAAGAAACATTTAGAATATGATGAGATTAATCAAAATAGGAGAACAAATATCTCTATGGTTTTATATAGAGTATAAAATTTTGAAATTGAAAAAAATTAAAAAAAGAAGATAAAAACTATAGAATGCCCCAAAGCCCCTATGACTACTCCTTTTGAACTTCTAGCAATAGAAAATTTTATCATTTGTAATAATTATACAATTATATTCATATTAATAAGTAGTTGGTCTAAGTAATATTTCATTCATATTCAATATTTTTAAATAAGATTTTGATTTTGAATTTTTGTAAATGATTTTTTTTTTTACTAAAAGTGATTAACCAGTTTCATCCATAGAGATTAAAAACTGATTTGAATGAATACAAAAAATAATTATATTTAATTTGAACATAATTGTATAAAAGATAATTGTGGTATCTAAAAAAATCAGTCTAAATCTTTAGTGGTAGATCCTAAATTGGGATCTTAGACCACTTTTTAATGGACTCCATATCGTCATGTAGGATTGAAGATTTCTTAAGATCTGTAGCATTTTTTCCTTTATTGATAGATCTCAAATTGAGATCTTAGATAATTTTAATAGGCTCCACATGGATTCCACTTTTAAATATTTAAAATTTAATTAAATTAATTAAGTAATTAATTTTAATTAATAAAATATGAAAAAATATATGAATATTAATAAAGCATATAATTAATTTTAACTTTTAATTTCATTTTATTTTTTTTCATTTTTTTATCCTGTTACATAAAAAATTATTTTTTTTAATTTCGTGCAGATGTTCAAAGTTATTGTGTAAGATCTGAATCTCCACCTAAAGATCTGATTTTTCTCTTCAATGATAGATATGGGAAAAGAAAGATTTTAACTTAAAATTCCTCTCCAAAATCCTCCTCTAAAGTTACTCTTAGTTAATTAGATAAATTTTACCCAAGCAACGGTTAAAAGATGTTGATTGGTTTCATGCGCTAAAAAATGAAAATTTTAGGAGTCGTGTCAAGCATTGGGAAGGCCTTCCGCGATGAGTTTTCAGTCACCGTTCTGATATTGATGTTGGTGAGTTGCCGTCAATGTTTATCCAAAGGAGCACACATCACATACGACCCAAGCTTCAATCTGTGTCCTTTCATTGCCTTTGCTTTCCACATTCAACATATAGCACTTATTAAATTATCAATCATCGTTCCTCTTTTTTAACAACGGGAATGAAGATCAGATGAAATGAAAGATTTAACATTGTTGCCAGATCCCTAACCCCACCCTTTACGCACCCAAACATTTTTGTTAATTCCCCCAACCCAACGACACGCTTCGTATCTCTCTCTCTTTCTCGCACTTCAATAAATCCACCACGCAGAAACCATGGTTTTTCTTTTTCATAATCAACCGATGGAGGTGGTTCTCGTTCAAATGTTGAGGCTGGCATGGATCGCTGCCACGTTACCCATCATCGTCGCTTCTATTCCCACTCCCAAGCTGAACTGCCTCCGTGGCACCTTGCTGGGTTTTGCTCGTAGAGGCAAAATCATGCACTCTTCCTCGCAAGTAACACCACTTTCGCATTCATGTATTTGCCCCCTTTCACGCATTTCTCAAAAAACTTATTAGGTTTAATTACTCGTTTACTCCTTATATTTGCATGCAATCTTTACATTCCCTACAATCTTGGACGGTTTAAAAAGTCTCCTGTAGGGACTAAAACAAGTAGTTTTCTTATGTATAAGGACTAAGAGCATCACGGTGGGAGTGCTGACTGCTTAAATGAATTCTTTAACTTTTTTTTCCCATTGGAGCATATGACATGGATTTGCTTGTGTAAGCACGGTTGCTTATTGCTTAACAAGATTATATCATAAATAACTTATTTTTCAAGCATTGCAGGACCTGAAAAATTAATTCAAGCACTCACTTTAACAGTCTTATCATTGAAGTGATTTTTTTGTATAGAGTGATTAAATTTATGTGGAATTTTTAGACTCACAAAATTAAGATAAATTATTCATCTAAGCAACTACGTATTTTTGATGCTCTAAAATGTGAAGAAAAAAAAATGCACGAACAAGACTAAATGAGTAATTAAACCTATTTATTTTGATACAAAGTTGCATCCTAGGAATTGATGGGGGTGAGTAAATCATGGGTGAATGTTGAAACGTTTACCCTACTGTATTGCAGAAATTAACTGTTTCTCAGAGGTTCTTCTTGCACTTCTACGTTGTGGCTTTTATATGGACAACGTTGCTACTTGTTGGGACTTGGGCATATGCGTACAGCATGGTGCCACTTGTTGTGGAGCCGTTTTCTTACTCTACTATCACTAGCTTCTTGACTGGTGGTTCTACTATTAGAACTGATACACATAAATTGAGGCAGGGATATGTGGCTTGGCAAGCGGTTTTTCTGCTTTTGATGATGGAAGTTCATGTCCTCAGACGCCTTTATGAGACGATACATGTTTTTAACTATAGCCCTTCTGCTCGCATGCATACCATTGGTTATCTCACTGGATTGTTGTGAGTTTTTCCCACAATCTGCTTCACTTGCGATTGCGTTTTGAAGTTTGGAAATTGTTATTACTATGCTGAATTGAGAATGTGTGTGAAATGTCTATTTTTCTGCAAAAATGCAAACTATTGCAATTCTGGTTGGAGTTTTCCTGTGATATTTGTTGCTTCCAGTTAAATTCCTTGGGATGAATCCTTAATTGTTGATTGATTGATCTGAAATATATGGGACTTACAAACTTTGTACATTTGGTTAATATAATTTCTGACATGAATGAATTACTATAATTGTAAGATTTATCAGTAACACGCTCTCTGATACTTTTTTCCAACACACTTTCCTGGTAGGTGAAATTCATGCGAGTCCCGCTAAATATGTGGGTTCTATTCCCGGTTTGGTAGGTCTTGTTCCTAAACTTGTTGGACCCACACGAATTTCAACTAATAGGAGAGTGTGTTAGAAAGAAAGTTTGTTAGAGAGTATATTGCTAACACTTCTTATAAATGTCTATCCTATTCGGTGCATATATGTGTAATTCGTAACAATATGACAGATTAAAGTATAATGAGTTGGTTCTCTGTTATTCAGATTTGTCTTCATCATAAGGCATTTTCTGACTCAACTGAGCATGCTATGGTGCTTGGGACAACATTGTTCTAGTTGCCGGAAAACTTTGTATATATTGCATGAGATGAGAGAAGTAGAACATGGATATTTTGATTATTGTTCTATTACATATGAATTTGTTTAATATGGTCAGTTACTTTTTTCTTTCTGAATTGATTTTTTTGTGTTACACACACTTGGAAAAATCCTTTCCTGAAAAATTTTCCCCCATTTTTATTTGGATAATCTGAAGCATTAATGTGTAGGATCTTGTGTCTTCTAATATGCGAAGTTATTAAGGTAGTTTACATAGCCAATAAGATAATATTTATGATTGTTTTAATAAAACAGGTATAATCAGCATTTAGATTTAGTCTGTATATTTGAGTGTTGTTGAGATAAATATTTTGTGGTTAAATCTGGAAACGTGGTACACATGGTCTACCTTAATGCAATGAAATAAAAAACAGGAGCAAACAAAGGAAATAAGTAGATGACTGAAATTGAGAATGATTAGTTCTATTTGTTTTCTCACATGTGAACTAAATGTTATATATGCGTGACCTGTCCTAGTAGGATTTGAAGTACGGGTATTACTGGTTGATGTGCAATCTAAAATAATTTCAATGTTTCTGGTTATTTGAAGCGGTGAAGGTTCGCACCTGCGTTCTTAGATAACATAATTATATAAATTAATTGCATCATTTCCTGCATTTGTACTTCTTAGTTATTACTGGTTATTATCCAGAAAATACTAAAATAAAGAGGATTGATTGGTTATTTTTCTGAAGCTAGTTTCTACGTAGGAGCACCACTATCGCTGTGTGGCGGTTGTGCAGTTGAGGTGTTTAACTTCCTAGCAAATCTAGTGACTGAGTTCATTGTCAAGGGCAAGAATCAGATGCAAGTAACAGAGTTAGAATTCTGGCAAGTTGTGAATCCTCTCTTCAAGCTTGGGTGGAAGCATTGGATTGGTGCTGCCATTTTCTTATGGGGTTGGATTCATCAACACCAGTGCCATAAGATTCTTGTATGCATCATTTTCTTGATTGATATCTAAATCTTTGGTTTTGGTCAGTGAAACGTGAATATCAAATGGTTTGAGACCATGACTTCATAATTTATAGTTGCTACCTTTTTTTATCTTCACAGTTTCTAATTGTTATTTATGTTCAACTGACTGTTATTATATAATACTAATGGTACCAAGTCACAATAGATGGTGAATTTGCTCACAGAAATTAAATGCATGTGATTTTCTTCATTTACTTTGCATGTGGAACTTTGTTTGACATTTTGTAAATATATATATCTACATGCAATGATTCTTTAAAATGAAATGTTGAAGTTTAAAGCAAATATGTCCTTTTTGTAATGAGGTGGATTAGGTTATCTTAACATTTTTGCAATCAATTGTCGTGAGACTGTCTTGAGTTTTATAATTTTGGCAGGGTTCTCTACGATATTCAAGACAAGCAGATGAATATGTAATTCCTCATGGTGATTGGTTTGAAATTGTCTCCTCTCCACATTATCTCTCTGAAATTGTAAGCCTCTTTCTCTCTGTCTTCTATGTAACTTCTACTTATGTGACTGATATGAATAATAAGCCAAATATTTGATAATTATGAAGGTTATATACGCTAGTTTTGTGGTCGCTACTGGAGGATCCAACCTAACAATCTGGCTACTTTTTGTTTTTGTGGTAATATTTTCTTTGCAGATTTTGCTAGGTTTTAATGTTTTTTTTTTTTTTTTTTTTTATAAAAAAATTAAGCAAATGATCTTTGATTTTGATTTGCTTTTTGCATATTTCTTTTATTGGGTACAGGTGGCAAATCTGTCATTTGCAGCTGTGGAAACACATAGCTGGTATCGTCAGAAATTTGAAGATTATCCAAGTAATCGCTTTGCTATAATTCCATTTATTCTGTGAGATTCTGAAGCAATGTGTAATTATCACAATTGATCACGGCAAAGAACTTCATTATTTCCCAATGTGTACTTGTTTAGATTAAGCTATTTTAGTTTAGAGAATCTTATGCTTCGAATACCTAAACCTAAATAATATTTGGCTTTGTTTTTGGTGTAAAAATCCAAACATTCAGAGTCAGTCGTGTATTATTTACCCACACCAAAATAATACCTAAAATAGTTATGATTGCATTCATTATGGAAATTCCTGAAGTTTTCTACTATTTAAAATACTCATTCATTTCTCTGACTTTGTGATGCCAAGATAATTTTATTGGTTAAATACGTTTAAAGTTTCAGAGATAAATGATCGAATTTTATTTTGAATTTTTAATAAATTTCTGTTATTTTGAGTCTTTTTTGTCAGTTAAGTAATAACATATACCATATAACTTATAACTTATAACCATATAACTTGATCTTTTTAATATTATTAATGGTTGTGATGATATTATATTATTACTTAATTGATGATAATAATTTTAAAAAAATAAAATAAAGACTGAAAATAATGAAATTTGTTATTAAGAATTTAAAATAAAATTTGGTTATTTATCGGGGAACTTAAATTATATTTAAACTTAATTTTATCATCTTAAAGAAGAAAGTGATTTAATAATATCAATTTTGTATATGAATATCAATCATTGTTGATACTGGTTAACACTGCTATTTTTTGAGTGGTTAGCCAAATCACTTCATTGAGTCATTGCCATGTTACTAATTACGACTAGTATTGCGAATTTTGACTTCAATACATTTTCCTTTCAATTAAATTTGGCTCTCCCGAGAATGCACGTTGGGTTTGATAGTCCAATAACTACATGAAGTAAAAAAGGTAGGTAATTCTGCAATAACTCCCAAAACTACACTAACAATTTATGAGAGCCAGGAAAACAGACGAACATTGGTTTATGCTTATATTTATTCCGTAGGCTAGATAAAATGGGTATTAAAATTTAAAAATTCCTGCATTCTGCAACGGAGACGGAACCAGGGAGCACAGTATTCACGTTCATATTCATGTTTTAGTTGATAAAATAAGCCGATTTTATATGTGCATTTTTTTTTATATATATTTCAGAAACTTATCAACTAAATGTTCACATTTCCAAAGACGAGGACTAACACATTTGGAAATTTTCAAGTTTACTATAAAATATCCATTCCATAATGTAAATCCATAAGTGTGCTACGAACCTATTCCATAATACATAGCTTTTGATTGTTGACTTATGGAGTAGGTATTCTCGAATACATTAAGGATAATTTTGTCTTGTCCATGCAATGAAAATAGAAGTACAGGAAGCAAATAGTGAAATGCAGAAAGTAAATACCCTATAAAACATTACCCACTTGGGCCAAAGCCCAATAAAAGAACCGCGTTGTGACAGCTAAAGTGGGCTTTCGGGTTATTTATACACGGTTTTGTTGGGGCACCGGCAGGGGGGTAATTAATTAGCTACAGTATAAAATAATGGAAATGGTTCCTTCCCCTCCACACTGTACGGTAACAGAGATCGGAGCGTGGAACCTCTCTCTCTCTGCGGAAACCGGAATATCTCAGTTCTCAGATCAGATCCATCCGACGTCGTTTCAGTGATAATGGCTCCGTTCAGCGGCGATGAGACGGCACCGTTTTTCGGCTTCCTTGGAGCCGCAGCTGCACTCGTCTTCTCCTGTAATTCAATCCCTAATTTCTCAATTAGATCTATGCTCGTGTTTTCATGATCTCTTTTGAATTTCACTTTATTAGTATAATTTAATGTTCGATACGTAATTTGATCCTTGCTTGTAATTTGTAAAAAAAAAACATATGTTATGGTTATTGTTGATTCGGTTGTGCTTTGGTGGTTTCTGTGGAGCAATTGGGATTCAATTAAGCTACTGCAAATCGTGGATTTAGTTTTACATATAAACTCCGAAGTTTTATCTCATATTTCTCGTAATTATTGTTAGAATATTGGTTGTTTTTGTTGGAACTCAGCGGACAAAATAAGTCTATTGAAATTGCTTCACGTTGTGTCTGACTCTTGAAACTGATTGGTGGAAGAACCATTGAATAGTTATAGTTATGCGTATATATAAAGAAAGACAAAAAATTCGGAGCTTCTTCGTTAGCTTTGCATTATTTTCTGTAGATTTATCTTTAATATCAATTGGTGGATGAAGGTATGGGAGCTGCCTATGGCACAGCGAAGAGTGGTGTTGGCGTGGCTTCGATGGGTGTGATGAGACCAGAGCTGGTGATGAAGTCTATTGTCCCTGTTGTTATGGCTGGAGTTTTGGGTATTTATGGCCTTATTATTGCTGTTATTATCAGTACTGGCATTAATCCCAAGGCCAAATCTTATTACCTCTTTGATGGTTATGCACATCTGTCCTCTGGTCTTGCCTGTGGGCTGGCTGGCCTCTCTGCTGGCATGGCTATCGGTATTGTTGGTGATGCTGGTGTTAGGTATAATTCTTCCCTTCTGCCTTGCCTTAGTATCTTTTTTTTTTTTTTTGCTCAGCAAAAATCCTTGACTTAGTATCTTATCTCTGATTAAACTTGGTACTTACTGATTTGATCACCCTTTTTACTCACATGATTTGCTATGGTTTTGATCAATGGACATGTGATCCTTGATGGTTAATTTTATACAGGGATATAGTTTTTATAATATTCCTAATAAAATTCTTACTTTGAATAAGTTTGAACAATTTATCTTCTTCTGCAGAGCCAATGCACAGCAGCCAAAGCTTTTTGTTGGAATGATTCTTATTCTCATTTTTGCTGAAGCTCTTGCTCTCTATGGGCTCATTGTTGGTATTATCCTGTCTTCACGTGCTGGTCAGTCTAGAGCTGATTAAGAAAGATGTGGCTGCAAAATATTCTTTGATCTCCCATCTGTTTTAACCTTCTTATTGTGAGGGAAAGGGGGATAAATTGTTAGTTGTGAGGTTAATGATGTTGGGATACCACTTGCCAGGTTTAAAAAATGTGAAAGCAGTTGCTGCTCCAGTCATTTTTGTGTTTGTATTAGTAGTCTTTCTTTGCTTAATAAAGCTTTTTAAGCTTCTTTTTCCCTATGTGCCATATAATTCTTAGTCTTCCCTTTTTTTGCTACTACCATTGTAATTTATATGTATTAATGGATCAAAGTCTTGGATGCTGGTGTAGTTTAAACGTAGCCTTGTGTTTTGATCAGTTATATAATCCGAATTGACATGGATGTTCTCAATTAAAGAGCATTTTTTTATTATCAGTAAAGAGCATTTATTCTAATATTATTTTGAATGATGACTAATGAGATTGTTGAAGCAAGCAGCGAATATGGACTGAACTTTCTCAAACAGAAATTCAGATGGATAAGCGAACTTTTGTATTGAAGTATCAGTATACTAATTTTGAATGTGGTATAATTTTTTTCCTGAAAGATATACAACGAAATTACTCAGCTACAAGAGTTTAGTCATTTATGCATCAAATTTGTGCATTTATTTATCTTCCTATATATTTGTCTTTATCTTTCACTTAGATTTTTATTTTTTTCATCCATGCTTAAAAACATTTTACAAAAATTAAAGGAACAAAAGATTGTTATCTCAAGATTGTGGTACAAAAAAATAAACTAATACTCATGATAGGAAGATAACCAGAATTGAAGAATGGCAAGAATAGTCAGAGAGAAGCTGTGATCTTGAAAATTCTGGTTGAATTGATCTTTCATCGTACTTCTTCGCCTCTTTAAAATCATTCATACTCTTCTGTCAAAAAAAAAAATCATTCATATCCAACCTCTTCTTTTCTAAACCTCTCACTCGGTGCCACATGATCCATGAGTTACGATATTTTTCTTTTAATAATGCACTATGGTCACGTGTAGCAAATTAGATAAGATATTTTTCTCTACTTTTGAACCGTCGACATTGGTCACGTTCTCCTTGGCTCTCATTTCTCGTGTAACATAGTAAGCCTGTATTATGGGTCCGGACCTCTCACATAATAGGCGCCAACCGGTGGAAGTGTAGTTGAGAGAGTTTTGTCCGTTAGATTATACGTATAATTCTGATTTTGTCATGTTTTTTATATTAATTTTTTTCATTCTATTGCTTCTCTCTTTTCGTTGCTCCCAATTTAAAAAAAAATAAATAAATAAAACTCCTCTCTCTTTTTTCTCTATGTACTGCAATGTTGGTCATTAAAAAATGACAAATTTTTTTTATTGCAAATTGTTATTAGAAAATGACCTCCAAGATCGTAATCATCTATGGAACTCTCTCACTTTCTTTTTTGTCAAAGAGAATCTTTCATAGAAAAATTATCTCTTCATTACAATTAGACTCAAATTATAATGTAAAACTCTTTTTTAATAGCTGGATTTGCCATTTTCATCTCGTGATTCACTTTGACACTGCTTCACCATGTGTGACTTTGGAATTTTAGTTACATTATGACTTTTGCTTTGTGAAAAAAAAAAATTAATGTGAAACACATGATAAAATCAGAGTCTTTCATGTGATCTAATACACGATAGTCTCTCAAGTGCACTTCTAGTCGGTGCCAAATATGAGACAGGATTCGGAGAGACAATGACCACTCTGCCACAATTGATAAAAAATAATACTTAATTGCCACGCGACCCAAAATAAATACCAAACTGCCACGGGGACTAGTTCGCAAGGACCAACAGCGAAGTACGTACACTGACGTGGCGGCATTGCAGTGGTCCACGTAGTTCGCTACCACCTACAGCAAACTACGCAGTCAACGAGTCAGAAAGCGTCATGAGCAGCAGGGACACGTGGCATGCTCCCTATAGTTCGCTACTGACCCCTGCAAACTACGCGCCACGTGGCAAGCCATGCAGAGTTTGCTCTGACCTCCTGCGAATTAGGTGCAGTACCGGTTACGTAAACTTCGCGACTGGGCCCAACGTACTACACCACATAGGCCCCTTTTTAAAACTGGTCCCCCCCTCATTTTTTTACTCCCTCATTCTTCACTTTTCACGCTTCACTCTTACAGAAGCTGCAGTTTTGGCTTTTTCTTGTTACAAGTAAGTGCTTTTATCCCTTAATTTATTTGTTATTTATTTTATTGTAATTATTTGAGTAATATATAGATATTAGGATTAAAACAATAAGTTAGAAGATTTGTAGTTAAAAATTAGAATTGTTAATTTTAGGATAGATGATAGTTTTTGTTTTTTATTATTTGATTGTTATATGTAATTTAGGATTTTTATCATTTTGTTTATTGTTGTAATTATTTTAGTAATATGTAGATACTAGGATTGAAAGATTAGGTTAGAGGATATGTAGTTAAAAATTAGAATTGTTAATTTTAGAATGGATCATAGTATTTGTTTGTCATTTTATTTGTTGTTTATTTTATTGTGATTATTTTAGTAATATATACATATGAGGGTTGAAAAATTAAGTTAGAGGATATGTAGTTAAAAATTAGAATTGCTAATTTTATGATAGGTGATAGTATTTGTTTCTCATTATTTGATTGTTATATA
>PYAF01004289.1:3373-40491 GCA_007407185.1 Glycine tomentella | reverse complement strand
TTTTATTCAACCTACAATCATCCAACATCAACAACTATTTCTTTGTCTTTATTTATTTTATTTTATATTCCAATAATTTAGAATTAATATTATTGTGAAAATTATCCCAATCCCTGTGGAGACGATACTCACTTACTCACTTTTATTACTTGTTAACGATCGGTGCACTTGCCGTATCAAGCGCGTTAGCGCGCAACAGCTAACAATCACTATTATTGGCAAGAGTGACGTGGATTGGAGGCAGCGACATCAGTATTACATTGCGCAGTGGGCGAACAGAGATGCCCTAATCTTGCAGAATTTGTCTCCTATGAGGCGAGATGGTTATTTGTCTGTGAACAGTGAGTACATGCAATGGTACTACTCTGTCACACGTCGATGGATGACTCGGAGAGCTGCGTCCCATGCACATGTGGTTAGTGTGTTATTTAATTTTTCTTTCCGCAGTTTGTTTCATATTATTGTAAATGCATACTAATACTTCATATGCAGACTGATCGTGCGGAGACTATAGTGCACATGACATCGCCTGAGTCGCAGGCACAGGATGTATTCAATATGAGTCAGGTGTATGACGAGGCACTCCGTCTTCTTGCTGCTTGTGATGACTTGGATAGGGTTATTGATCCTGCGGATGTTGCAGCTCCACATGTTGATCGTCAGACTGAGGTGCCGCCGCAGGTTGTTTGCAGTAACCGGCGTGCCCGTCATGAGGGATTGCCCCTCCACCAGTCCACCCCACCTGTTGCTGATACACCATTCGTTGTACCACCTCTGCCCCCTCGTCCTCCGGGCACTTATTGGGCACCTGGTTACCCATCTGGACCACCCCAGCAGTACGTTTGGCCCCCACATTTCCAGCCAGCATCGTCAAGCAGTGGGCACAGCGGATTTTCGCCCTCGCAGTACCCACCATGGTTTTACAGCTCCGTCGATGTCGCAGCATGGTTTTCCGTTTCCACCTTATCCGATGTATGCAGCTGGTCCTAGCTCCCAGACCCCATCGGCATCGACTGATTATTATAGGCCTGCACAGTCGACTTCGGAGGCACACCCAGTTCTTGCGACACCCATTGCGGCGTCGACACATCAGATGCATTCCCCACCATCCGGCAGTGCTTATAGTCCTATTAGTAGCTTTTTGGCGACGGCAATCCGCAGTGATGATGAGGCTGATGAGGACGCTGCTCCACTGATTAGAAGAAACCCAGTGAGGGGTGCTCGTCATCGATGTCATCTGTCACCTTATGAGCATGACATCCGACGATGTGGTGGATATCATGGAGAGGCTGGAGATGATTAGTGATGCTGTTGTTATGTTATGTTTTCAGACTTATTTCTTAGTTGCATGGACTGTATTTTATGCATATTTGTTGTTTGTTTTTATGTTGCACGCGACCGTGGTTATGTTTGTTGTTGGATATTTGGTAATTAGCGAACAATGCTGAATATTTATTGCTTATTATATGTGTTTGTTACATTGATGGACGAGGCATGGACAACATTGGTTTAGCGGAAATGACAATTTCGTACAAGTCAATGGGCTACATATCAATGACGCTGCACGCGTGAAGGACAATTTCGCCTATTGTGGCCTACAACCTTACAATACCCACATTTTGTTCTAATGGTACTTCCTTCTCGCGAATCCATTTCGTTACGGATTCGTGTAGACCTAGGCCGTCCTCTTGTGCGTATCAGGGAAATATCAGGGATGATCGGTGGCTGTCCAGTAGGTGGTATGAAGTCCTCATTTCCAATTGGAAACCATGGCGCTGAATACACTTGAGACTGATATGCAATAGTAAAAACGGGGTCTATATATTGGGTGGCATCGACATGTATAGACCGACAAGCTGCAACCACGTGACTACATGGGAACCTGCGTGCAGTGAACTCACCACACTGACATTTTCTTTCCGATACAGAAACCCACCATTTCTTCCCTGACTGATGAGTACGCATGTTGTACGATTCTTGAACCTCAAATCTTGTGTGCAGTGCATCATATGTAGTTACTGAATGAGTTGCTGATCGTTTTATCCTGGTCAAATATTTTTGCCAGGCTACTCTTGCAAATTGATTACCTTTATCCAACTCTTCAACGGCCTCCTGACGATGATGCAAAAAATATGCCGCTAGCCTTGCGTATGTGAATCGAACAAGTGACGTGATGGGAAGGTTTCTCGCGCCTTTCAGAACCTTGTTGAAAACCTCAGATAGATTTGTTGTCATATGACCAAACCTTCGTCCCTCCTCGTCATAAGCTAGACTCCACTTCTCCTTTGGGATTCTATCAATCCACGCAGCTATTTCAGGACTTGCTTCTTTGAATTGGTCTAAGCCGGCATCAAAATCTAATCTGCAAGTTGTGTAACCTGAATATACAAAGACGAAGTAAATACCATGAGATAATGGGGGTGTGCATCATGTGCATGTAAATAACATTGCTTACCTAACTTCATCAATTGTTTCTTCAACATCATATTCTTGAACCTGTGATTGAAGTTGCTTGCCAAATGCCGAATGCAAAAAACATGGTATGCCCTGGGTGGTTGCCATCTAAGTTCTACATTGTTCACCGCCGCTAGAATGCCCACATGTCGATCGGAAATGAGACATATTCCATTTTTCTGCGTAACATGAATGCGGACTAGTGCCAAAAACCATGACCAGTTGTCGATATTCTCTGCGGAGACAACCGCAAATGCTATTGGCAGGACGTAATTGTTGCCATCAACTGATGTTGCAATCAACAACGTTCCACGATATTTCCCATACAAATGAGTACCGTCGATGCTGATAATAGGCTTACAAAAGTTAAAACCATCACAACATTGCTTGAATGTCCAAAACACCCTCTTAAATACCCTTACACTATCATCCAGTTCACCTTCAACAAAATGATCCATTGTTTCCAACTTATAGGCAGACCCATGAGCAAAATTGAGCATGTACCCCAACCACCTAGGCAGGAACGCGTACGACTCATCCCAATACCCGAATACCTTCACAATTGCCTTTTGCTTTGCTTTCCATGCCTTCCTGTATGAAATGTGAAATCCTAGCATGGTCGAAATCCTTTCCTGAATTAACCCAATTTTAACACTGGGGTCTTCACGAATCATTTCTGCATTTCATCATACAATAACATGTTAATTACTTTTGCAACAACAATAAAGCTTCATGAATTAAATAAAATTGATTTACCTACGATAACCGAACATATGAAATTAGAGTCAAGTTGCTTGTGGTCTTGAGACAGATTATGACTAACACACGTGTGTTGGTTGTTCCATATGCCTACCATCCATTCCGTGCCACCTTTTTTTTGGTATGCCCTCATCCTCCACACACAACCCTCATTGTGATTCTCACAAACCATTATAAGCCTTTTTGTATCACTTTTTGCAACAACGGTTGTGCGATGCTCACTCATGCAATATTGCTTTATTGCCATTTGCACATCAAACTTGCTTGGAAACACCTGACCCTTATATAACTCTTGACCCATCTCCCAATTAGGAACTTGCACTCCTTCCATGTCATCTAACTCCTCATCTGGTTGAGACCAATTAATATTCGTGTAATGCCTAATGTTACACCAAAATGGTGCATTGGCCTCTGCTGTATAATCACACATTAAACACACTCATATGTTAAACAGTCAAAGATTTTAACACTACTATAAAGCAGATAGTTTTGCACTCATACCTGCAACTGGAATCGGACCTTGCATTCCGACAACACCCGGAGAAGGCATAGCAAAATCACGATCGAAATCACCGTCTACATCCGTGTCTGATGAATCAGTATTTGGAATAACACCTTCATCAACCTCTTCTTCGGAACTCTCCATGGGAATATCTTCCTGCTCACCAATCACAGCTGCATCATCTTCCTCGAAATCTTGTGTTGCTTGTTGCGTTGCTGGAGGTGGTGACAATGATACATCTCTAACTTCGGAATTCATCATCGGCTCTACGTTAAGGTCAATCAAACCAATGTTTCGTAAAACATTACGACTGCTTGAACGTCCATCGCTTGACTCTCCACCGCTTGACTGTCCACCGCAATTCACTTCAGCGTACAATTCCATAAATCTAGGATCTCCTCCGTCAGATACGCATGCATCTGTAACTAACGACAAATCGTCATCATCTCCAACATCCACACCAACCCATTGCACCGGGTTGCCGGACGCACATCGAGCACTCAATCGAGATACTGACTGACCCCGTTGTAATCTCAGTTTCTTATAGATGATTTTCATCAAATCATCATAGCTGCACCCGGGAGGCATACGAAACATTTTGCTTTCTCCTTCAAATATTTGACCATTTGGTCCAATATATTTCCTCCCATTATAGTATACAATGGTAATCAAACCATTTCTACTAGCACTCATCTTACAAAATCTTGAAAAAATATAAAGATCGTTCAAATTTTTTTTCACAATGTCTCGTGAGGGTAAACTGGTGGGGGTGGGTTTAAATAGGGGGGGTACTGGAGTACTTCGCTGGATTGGGTAGCAAACTAGGTGGCATACTTCGCTGGACGTCAGGGCGAACTAGGGAGCGCTTGCCACATGGCGTCATAGTTTGCAGGGCTTGGTAGCGAACTATGTAGAGCATGCCACGTGTCCCTACTCTCCTGGCGCTTTCTGACTCGTTGACTACGTAGTTTGCTATAGGTGGTAGCGAACTACGTGGACCACTGCAATGCCGCCACGTCAGCGTATGTACTTCGCTTCTGGGCGTAGCGAACTAGTCCGCGTGGCAGTTTGGTATTTATTTTGGGTCGAGTGGCATTTAGGTATTATTTTTTTACAAACGTGGCAGAGTGGTCATTGACTCGGATTCGGACCCTGTATTATTTGCTCATTATTTTTTTCAATATAAGATTACAAGTACTTTATGTTTTTTTTACAATTTGGGGTAAAATGGCATGGTAAAAATTCACGTGTGCTAGACTTATGTATGTTGAGATAGTGCTGAATGAAATGGCCACTCTACTCGTGCGATGGTCGATACCGGCGTCACGAGACCAAGCTACTTCCATCCAAGGGAAAAGTGAAAGTTTTTAAAAGTTAAAAGCAAAATGTATTAAATTAAAAGCTAAATTATAATTTTAATTTCTCTAATTTTTCAAATTTATATTTTGGATTCTTAATTTTTAATTGTAATATTTGATTTCTCTAATTTTATAAATTGGTGATTTTGATCCTCGTGCTAGATTATTAACAAATAGTTCTAATCAATTGAGCTATTAATTTAATTATAAATCAATCAAAATAATTAATTATTAAAAAGTTAAATAAAATTATTAATCTTAATTTTCTAATATTATTTTTTCCCCTTTCTCTTCTATATAAACACCTTTTCTATCTTCATTGTTGCATACGATTCTATTAACAAAAATATCATATTAAGATTAATAATCTTTAATTAAAAAATTTAATGATTAATAATTTTTATTTAATTTAATATTTCTAATAATTACAATTATTAGTTAATAATTTGAATGGGACCAAAATTAAAAATTTATAAAATTAAGAGAATCAAATGTTTTACTTAAACATCAACGAGGCAAAAATCATAGATTTAAATAAATAATGAGTCCAAAATTATAATTTAATCTAAATTAAAAAATTGAGAATAAAACTTGACAAAAATAAAAAAGTTGGGTGTAAAAAATTTAAATAAACCAAAAGACAAAAAAACTGTTTATCTTTTGGGTCTGCTAAAAATTCTGTTTTTGAAAGTTAAAATGAAAATAAATAAAAATTTGCTGGACAAGGTTTGGCGTAGGAACTGTGGTGAGTATGGTCCAATCAGAATTAATTAAAAGGGAGAACAAAGAGTGATGGATTACGGATATGAGATGGGACGTTGCTGTGGCTCCAAATAAACCACGAAACAATGCGAGAATAAGAATAGTTTTATAATTAACACACACTTCATCTTGTTGGTGAGACAAGTAAGAGTCATAATAGTCTTGGCTTTAACAGGTTGAACACTGCATAGCAAATTCTGAATGGAAATGTGTGGAGCCACAGCTCTGACATGGTCTCACACCATCTGTCCATCGCTTCACCTTCCTCGATCCGTTTCTGTAAGCTCATTCAAATGAAATGAACCACCCAAACCTCTTTTTTTTTTTTTTTTTTTTTCCTTTCTCAATTTTTGCATTGTTCATTTATAGCCATTCGTTCCATTTTACTAGACCAGGGAGGCTAGGAAGAGCTTCAATGTTTGGTGTGTCTCTGATCCAGACCCCAAGGTATTATTATTATTATTATTATTATTATTATTATTATTATTATTATATATTCCCCATTCATTCCATTTGCTTTTGCGGGAACGGTGCAAGTAAGTGAGATGTTAGACGTGGTAATTGCTGAAGCCACTTTTGTGGCATGGAAACTAAAAAATAAGATATTAAATTCAAATCAAATGCTGTCAATTTATTTTGGCTTACATTTCATTCTATGGTTTGGTGTATAAAATTGAATTTAAATGATTAGGTTTCACGCAGTTGAACATTCAATGATTTTGAGGTGTATTCTCCTATGTAGATAGAGTTTAATTATTCTATTCTATCCTTATATTCAGTCAGAGACTAACTTTCTTCACGTAATGAAAATTTCTCTTACTTTTCCTATGATTTTTCCCTTATAAGCATTCCACATTAAATATTGTATGCCAATTCATGATTTTCTCAACTTTAACTTAGTTGCAAGTACCCAATATGGGACTGTTCTAGTTGTTAATTTTGGTGCTAATAATCAAGTTAGGCTTTCTTGGCCTTGCTTTAGGAAAACCTGATACTGGGCTAGGATTCTTGAAAATAAGCATTTCATTGGCTCCATTTTAGTGGAGTGCCACCTGTGATTATTACAATCCAGGTTATTCTCTTCTCTGGCTCAGCAGCTAGTAATACAATTTTTAAGATTGCTACCTTTCAACTTCACAACAGATTATGAGCAAAAAATTGTTGAGGGGTGAGCTATGCAACTTTGTATACCTTGTTACCTGTTGCTAATAAATTATATTTACTTTTAAGATCCACAAGTTTACATTTGGCTTCTATGTGTCTGGGAAGCATGATTTCTGTTAAAGATTATATTGGTAATTTGCACATTAAGAATATTATTTAACTGTTCTCAGTTTTGGCTTTTCTAACTGGTTATTTAGTTTAGGTTTCTTCAAGATTATTATCACTTTAAGAATGTTTTTGCAGGGTAATAAAATGATCATATCTGTAACTGGAGCAACAGGTTTTATTGGTAGAAGGTTGGTGCAAAGATTACATGCAGGTATGCCCTATGTTCTTGCTTACTGGGCATAATTGTATATGTTTTATAATATGATATGCCTGTTTTCTTGGTACGTTGATATGCAGCATTTTCCTAGTGCTCCCTTGCATATCTAGATTTCAGCCTTTTTTGGCCAATCCTGGATAAATTTTACTCTAAAAGGTGCATTGTGGTTGTATTGTCCTCGTCGGTTCCACTTATTTTGCAAAATAATATTACATATAAATTTAAAGCTCGAGTTAAACATTTGGTAAATAGTTGCATCTTATGGACTGTACTGCTTCCTTATATTGTTACCCTTTGTGATGAATCAGTAGAATCCCTGGATTTTGTTAGAGTCTTGCTTGCCTAATTTTATCAATTGAATTCTCAGCTTTTGCTGGTATATGTGTGAACTGTTAAGCTAACTAACTGTCTCAAATAACAATACTTGCAGACAATCACAGTGTTCATGTCTTGACACGATCTAAATCTAAAGCAGAAACAATTTTTCCGGGTAAGAAGGTAATGAATTATTGCTACAAATGTGCACTCACACTCACACTTCCACAATATAATACCTATTAATATTCATTCGCAACCGCAAACCTTTTCAAGAGATCAAAGTACTATATATTTTGTTGGTTTCAATTATACAAAATTTGGATTCCTCCAGCATTGAAATTCTAGTTTTATTTCCTCATCATGGTAGAAAAATTAATTATTTTCTGCACAACCTGCCTGAGTCAGACATATACTACACTTTGGATTAGTTAGATAATTTTGTCTTGGTATCTACAGCAAAAGACTTTCCAGGAATCAAGATAGCAGAAGAGCCGGAATGGAAAGATAGCATTCAGGGCTCAACGGGGGTTGTGAATTTGGCTGGACTGCCCATAAGTACCCGATGGTCTCCTGAGGTTATTGCCATGCCCTTATCACTTCTACTACTATAATGATTTAGACTTCAACTTACACGAATTGGTGGTTATTAAGACATTAGGTATCTTTCTTTTAATGTTTTTGTCTTGCCGCTGTTCAGACTAATTTGATTTGTTGTCCGCTTATTGCCAGTGTACGTGTTTCTTTTCTAGTTGTGCTGGAAACCTTGGCCTCATTTACGTTTTTGTAAATTCTATTGAAATAATAAAGTTCACATACTATTTTTTTATATCTATGTTCCAGACGGTCCCTTTTTAGTTCTTTTCTTCTTCATTTTTTCTCTCTTGCTTTCACCCTTCTTTTCTTTTATCTTTTTTTTTTCAACTTCCTCGTATCTATCATTGGGTTCATTTACCACCGACTTCAATTAACTTGGGTTAAAGGTGCTGTTGATGTTGATGTTGATAAAATCTTAAAGTATAAATAATAAATTAATGTATATTTGGCAACTTTTGCTATCTTGGACACTGGTGTAAGGTTTAAACTGCTGAACATTATTTCTTAGAGCCAGTAACAGACTATACATACACATACACTGTCTTCCTATATCTCTTCTTCCCCCACCTTCATTTGGATGCTGGAATAGCACACACATAACTCCTAATGCGTTACACACATTCTAATGCTGCAGATAAAAAAGGAAATTAAGCAAAGCAGGATTCGAGTGACCTCAAAGGTAAGCATACATTTCCCATTGATGAAAAATGAAAATAAATACGTTCTTTTTTTTATTTTACTCTTTGTAAAAAATATGTGCATCAATGTAAGCCACAGTTATTTATATAAACCATTGCTTATTCTTCCTGACCTATTTATTTCGTAGCAAAGGTTGTTGAATTGATAAACAGTGCACCAGATGATATTCGACCTAAAGTTTTTGTTAGTGCTACAGCTGTTGGTTATTATGGTACGTTTGTTTGTCAAAACTGGCTCAATACTAATTGATCATTTTCTTGCATGGTAATTAATATTATAATTGGTTGTTTAATGCATTGGTTTAATCATTTTTGGAGCACGTTTTATAATAACTTGCACTATTTTTTAAGTTTTTTCGTCTTGCTGCCACTTTATTATGTTCAGGCACCAGTGAGACACAAGTCTTTGATGAACAAAGTCCATCAGGAAATGATTACTTGGCTGAGGTTAGGAAAAAAATACATGTTTTTCATATTTTTGCCAAAAATATATGATCTTAAATCTGATGAGACAATAGGAAATTAAATGTTTGCTTTGCGAATGGAATTGAGGGTATTGATCATGAATAAGGATATTGATCTTGTTTAACTTTTGATAAGAAGATGGTGTTGAATCTATTAGCTTTTTGTTTATCCACTTAATTGATGGGGTTTAAGGATATTGAATTATTGATCATTCATTGATGTACTATATACATAGCTTTTGTCTATTTTTCTTTTGAAAGGCTGTTTCTGATTATTCAGTTCAATGCATTTGATATTTTCGGGTTCAAAAAAAGGTTATTGTAATCAGTCGACCTTGCTTGGTTTTGGGTATTTAAGCTACTTGAAAGCACCAAGTCACCAATTCACAATAAATTTCCTCTTTAATCGTGAGTTCCCATACAAGGGGATACGAAATTCGAGACTATGAACCTTTAAAGTGTCTATAACAAAATATACAAGTTAAGCAAAGGCAGTGGTTATGAAAGATTCGAGCTACTTTTTTCTAAGTTCCTAACCCTTAAGATGTTATTCAAATAGATGGAACATTTTACAGTGTACAACTGTAGCTTCTAGATTGCATTGACCAAAATTGTGCCTTCTGTTCAGGTTTGTAGGGAGTGGGAATCGACAGCCCTAAAGGTAAACGGAGGCGTTAGAGTGGCTCTAATTCGCATTGGTGTTGTTCTTGGTAAAGATGGTGGAGCATTAGGTATGACTTCTAAACTACAAAATTCTGGCCTTGTATATATTTTTTGACATCCTATATTGTCCACTTATCCCTTTAGGCTTATCAGTGTGCTATCCTTTTGAATAGGATCTTGAAACAAAATCTATTTTGTAACACTATTTTTTCTTTCTATATCATAAAAAACTATTAAATGATTTATAACTCTTTAACATTATTGTCTGGGTTTAACTGATAATCACATCTGCGTCTCTGCAGCTAAAATGATACCTATGTTCAAGTTGTTTGCTGGTGGACCTCTAGGCTCTGGAACACAATGGTATTTCACTCAGTTTCTTGCTCTTGTTTGCTGGCAGAGTTTGTGTAATTTCACGACACCTTAGGGATAGTCAGTGTAATTTACTCTAAATTCAATTTTCTTGTGTCATGGTGTAAATATGAGATGGGTATTAGTTTGTCTTAATTTCTAGGTGGATGTCAGTTTAGTTATTTTTATTCTTTCGTGTACAGGTTCTCTTGGATTCATTTGGAAGACATTGTCAATTTAATATATGAAGCGTTATCAAATCCATCTTACAAAGGTGAATTTTTCACTCCCATATCTCCAAACCGAATTTTATCAAAATTCTCAAGAAAAGCTGTAAATGAATAATGGAGAACGGATGTAGCATGGACTGGTCATAATTATCCATTTTCCACCTATTACATTAATTCCTCAAGCTGCAATTAAACAGTAAATTATGCTATACTTTTTGAGATTACTGCCAGCTACTCTACATGTCGTCAAGGCAACAACATAATGGATATATTTCTGTTTAGTTACTTTAATCTTAATTAACTGATGAAGTTATTATATTATCATGAATCATGTTTATGAATGTTTGTATTAGGTGTTATCAATGGGACTGCACCAAATCCTGTGCGATTGGCAGAATTGTGTGATCAGCTGGGACATGCCTTGGGTCGTCCCTCATGGCTACCAGTACCAGACTTTGCGCTTAAGGCTGTCCTTGGAGAAGGTGCTACTGTGGTAAGGAATCATCATCTAATGATTAATTTGTCCTTTTAGTATGAATGAATTCCTTGAAATGAAATGAACTGCTAAAATCTCTCTGTAGGTTTTAGAAGGGCAGAAAGTGCTTCCTACTCAAGCTAAGAAGTTGGGTTTCCCATTCAAATATTCTTACGTGAAGGATGCCCTGCAAGCAATTCTTTCTTGAAAGCTACATAGCAGCTACTGCCACATTCTTTATTCTTTTGAATCATGCTTCATCAACCTTCCTTTTCCGGACATCAGTGGTATTCACCGTATTGAGATTTTTGAAAGCGATAGATATACTTCTGAAGATGTGGTTGAATTGTAATCTATTTTATTTTTGGTCATGTGAATTCAAAACTATTAACTAACATGATACCGTGTGTTTTATAGCATATTAACATTGGCACGAGATCATCTTGATCTTCCACAAAAGGTAAGCAGAAAAAGTGAAAACACCACCACGTTTATTTTCCTTTTCATTCCCAAAATCTACTATAATCATCCTTGTCATACCAGCTCTTCCCCGGTTGTGGCAACGCGAGTAAAAGTTGTAAATATTAGTATATAACCGCCGTATAATCCCAAATCCCAACGTCATATTCAGAGGTAAATACATTTATTTACAGTGGAAACTAAAATACCTTAATATAACATCATCAATATAATCAATCACCCTTATTCTAATCCACGCTTGTCAAAGTTTGGTCACAGGTCTTTAATTGGATTTCACCGTTATCGTCAACAACTCTTCGGCTTCTTCTTTGGGTTTCCTGCAGAAATTACCGAAAGACTTTTCAATTTCCTCAAGAGTCTTCCCACGTGTTTCAGGGAGCAGCGTGTAGTGAAAAATCCACGCAGCAACAGCGACACCAGCGAAAAGAAAGATAGCACCCCCAATGGTAATAGCCTTAGAGATGCGCTATATACACCATTATATTTTCTTATACACTATTCATGAACAGTGCATTTCTCAAATTATCCTTCGCTTTTTTATAGTTTTTATACACGGATCCGTATTATTCACACTTACGGATTCGTCAATCCGTAAGAGTTTTTTTTATATATACGGATTGGGCAATCCGTATATATATATCAATATTAATTAATTTTTAACATAATTGATCTATTAGTTCAGTTAGTTAGAGCATCGTGTTAATAACTTAAAGGTCACAAGTTCGATACCTGCATGCACCATTATTTTGGAAACGCACCATTCATGAATGGTGTATAAGAAAATCTAATGGTGTATGTAGCGCATCCCATAGCCTTCTTAGAGGGATAAAAAACTCATCGAAATGACAACACTGGTAACCAATTCAGGATTTCTATTTGCACGCCCGATACTTTGAGATCTCTTTGTATGTACAGTGCTGCTCCACTCATCACTCCAATATCTGTATGTAGTAAAAATTCACATTCCATTTCATTTTACTACAAATTAACTAGAATTGAGTGATGGTAGTACTCTCCGTAACCTAGTAGGATGGAAGTCATTGAAGCCAAAATAGCACATGCGAAAGCGTGCTTGTTCCTTCTGGGCTTCTTTTCTTGATCTTCAAATTTCTCATAACATTTCAGAGATTCAGCTTCGGATACAGCCATCATAATTTGCCGAATTGAAGAAAGTATATAGTATATATTCTAGTATTGGTCACGGTTCATATATAATTGGAGTTAGAATAATTAGGACACGGCACGTTCCTCTGTCACTATCTCACCTCACAAATCACAATGATTCCATTTTCTAAGTTTTATTTTTTGACTCATCACTCTTGCACTTGACTAAAACGTGCAGTAATCAACAGGATTTTCTTTTTTGGCGCATTAGCGTAAAAAGAGAATGAAATCAAATATACAAGGTCCAACTATAATCACTTGTAAATTTTTTGGGATTTAAATTCAATTCTTATGTTAGAAATAATAATGAAATAAAATGAGAAAAGTGTTTTAATTAAAGTATTAATTTGAATACACTTTCACTGAAAAAAAATTATATTTTCAACTCATTAGAAGCTATTGTAAATTTTAGGTAGTTAAAGTAAATATAAATAAATTTAGTATGTATGATGATTTGTGGTCGAGTTATAGTTGTAATTTTTTTTTTTTTACTTATATCATTTACTTGTCTGAATTGAACCCCTCTAAAATGTAATCAATCTTCATAAAAGACTGAACTTAAGAATCAGTTCAAAACAAATCACTTTAGTACCTAATCCTGATACAAAATAACATGACACCAATTTTAATTAGTAAATGAATTCTATTGGATGCAGCAGTCGATTTGATTTTTAAAACATTGTATTCTTGTATACTAAAATAATAAAATTTCGATAATATGAGATAAATATGTATTTAAGACAAATAATCAAACACTAACACAATTCATTATATATATAAATGAATTTAACTATAATCTTAGGAAGTAAATTTTAGTTACAAGTATATTTTTCATTTTCTTTCCAAAATAAATTCTTCCTTTAAAACAACTCAATCTTTTAAAAAAAAAAAATTGACCAAATAGTCTAGTTCAGTTGAATTGTTACAAATCGTTGAATCAAATCTTTTCCCAATGACTATTCTTGGCAAACCATTTACCAAGTCACCAAACAGTAACATGCAGAAGTGACACATGTCATTTGCAACCAAATTTCTCTACAGTCATCTTGCTGCAAATTTTGGATCTTTGGTTATTACAATAGTATTAACAAAGAGAGAATGTGTGATCAATGAGTACAATTCCTATTGCCGAGAGATTTCAGCTAGAATGCTTTGAATAATAAAAAATGTTATTTAAATTGTCATTTATTTTATTTGTATAGGAATTGAAAATGATATTAAGAATTTATAAATACTTACATCTTGTTATAATCAATTAAGTTAGACTCTATTAATTATTTAAACTATTTTAAGGATAAAAAAAATAAAACAAACATGATTTATTAGAACTAAAATAAATGAAAAAATTATAAAAGCGAAAAAAAAAACACTAAATTACAAAAGACATAAAGATATTTTAATTTTTTTTATATAAGAGATAGTTGCTTAAAATCTAAGACTTCAAATATTTATTTGACTCGATCGATTAAACTTTAAATGGCTGCTTTAAGCTGTATATGTAGCAATTACTAGCTATACCAACATGAGATTATTAGGCTTGGCGTAAGTTTGTGAAGTAACAGAAATATAATCAAAATAATTCAACAATAACTCTTTAATAACCAGAGAAATCTCGTTTGGTAAAAAAAAAAACAGAAACTTCGCCAAAAAAAAATTAACCAGAGAAATTAAAAACACGAACGAATCCATAACAGTTTATCTAAAATAATCTATATCGATTTACTAGGCCTCATGACACAATTCGACCGTCTCAGTGTACGTAGTATACAAAAGTATATACGACTTCGTCCAAAGTGAGGTAGAGAAATTAAAGTAGTTTACAATGAAAAGCAACACAACAAACAAACTTTGCACCAGGGAATCAAAGAAAAGAAAAAATGTCACTTCGTTAAATGATACACCCAAACCATAAAAAAAGAAAATACAACCGCCCAAAGTGGCTTAATCAAGAAATCATACATCTCTTATCTCAATGAAGAAGCATGCATCAATCAGAAACTCTGATAAAATTTCTCTAACACTGTACACGTGCGGGCCAAAAAATAAAAACGACTATAAAAGAGATGCTGAGCTATTTTTCCATGGATAAGAGGATCTTCTCCCTGTAAGTTGGGGTGTGAAGCTAAGGCCAAACATCTCCTTGAGGGCCTTGCCTCGTTCCCAAAACCTCACTAACTTGGCAACTATTGTAGCACTTTGCATTACGTGGTTTATATCATTTTCGCTCCATAAACGGTTCGCTAGTTGTACCCTCCTGCGCTTTGAATCCAATGCAATGCCCCATTCCTCGTATAGCCTTCTTCTCTCCTTCTCGGAAAGCCTCCTCTGCATAAGCTTCACAAGCATTCCTCTTTCTCGCTGAAGAGCTTTCACGCTGTATCCCACCCCAACCAAACACATGTCAACATGAAATACACGATATGGTGCAAGGAAAAGCCAAGTGAATCAAATAAACAAAACTTGCAATAGTTTTTTGTAAGGGATGGTTAGACTTTATTTGTAAATACTAAATAATTAGCATACTAATAGCAAAAGTCATGATCTATTTCTCAAAATATATTCAGCATCAAAGGGTTTTCCGTAGAAAATTTCCGTTGGTTGTATTGGTAAATGCCCCACTTGGATTCCAAATACATCAGATACTCAAATAAAAGCGCAAGTGGCAGAAAAAGAGAACCTTGAAGCTAGTGTGATTGTCTGACTATCTCTCACAGACTTGTTTTCATCAGAAAATGATTCTTTGAGGAAGGATAATCTTCTAAGTTCTACCTCCATGTAAATGGAGTCTGATGGATCACCCCTGAACAAAAGAAAGAAGTAGGTCCTGTGGGTCAATGGTACACAGCAAGATTGCCACAGTTCAATTATCTCTTTTTGGTGTCTCTTGAATTTCAGAGACCAATCTAATGGAGTTCCAGGTGCCTCCAACATAGGATCCACACCTACATCTTTCACGTTCTTTCGTCCTGTCTCCTGATCCCACAATCAGAAAGCAGAATTTACTCAAAAGTATCATCAAGCATCGAGATTAAAAAACTGACATTCCAAATTCAGATTTTAATCATCAAAATGCAACGTTGTATAAAATTATGAATAGGTAGCACATAAAAGTTACAGAATAATATAATTATGTCAAATTGTCAATCATTATCCATGCCTGCTACAAGTATCAATATACAAGTCTTGTTAAAGTCAAAGTTGGAGTTTCTCCCACCATTTGCTAGTGAAAAGGAAGAACTTCAAGCAATAAATGACAGATAAGAATAAATAACAGAAATTCCAAGACTAAAAGTTCACCTACTTAAGAAGCCATAGTTGTAAACAGTACTACGGTACAACAGTCATATATGGATGTGATTAGTGATCAATATTTGTGTAAATAGCATACAACAATTTCCATTACTTAGGATCAAGTGCAATTTCAGTTAAAAGATCAGTAATTCATTAATTGAACTTAAAGAATCAAGAAAGCAGCTGAAATGATTTATTCTCACCTGACCATCAACAAGCTGCTTCTCATATTCTTGTTTGACCATTTCTTTCATCCCAGCAACAAAAGTCTGGATGCTAGTAATATCCTCGTCAGCAGATGTTCTGATGCTGCTGGCTCTAAGATCATCCACAGAAAGACTTCCCATGGAAGACTGAGAACCATTCCTTAACAATCTTGTTGAACCATCATAATTTAATGAAGGAAGCTTTCTCTGCAAACCATCTGGCCTTCCAGGGAATCCTTTTTCATATCCATTGGCTGGAGTCCTCTGTATTCCTCCTACTGACTCGGGAGAACCAGTCATGTGATGTTCCGTACAACTCCAGCTTCTAGTTAATCTAAGATTCTTATTATTTTCTGACACGACCTGTGGAGAGTGTTCATCAGGGGAAGGACATACAAGAGAATCAATGGTTGACTGTACAACATGCAGTCTCTGCTCCAGCAGTGTTGAATTTTCTTGGATCTGACTGTCTCCAATATCTTCATTCAAATGTGAAGATATTTCTTGGCTTGTTACACTTTCCTCTGCAGATATTGGTAAAGCTAACTCCCCATTCTCAACACATCGAACTTCTTTGCAATAATCATCAGGGTCGTCTGTACAAGCAAAAGCTAACAAATATATAATGACGGGATCTGATGCAGTTCCACCAAAGAATATCACCATTTTTTATCAAACTAACTACTACAGGCATAGATATTAGATATGCAAGGACCTACCATCAGGATCACTGTCTTCATCATTATAATGAGGATTGTTGAACTCTCTAATGTGTGTATTAGGACGATGAGGAACACAAATGCTTGATGACTCTGATACTGAACAGTCATCTTCCCAGATATCTTCCCCTTCCTGCAGATTAAGATGACTATTAATGCTAGCTGAACAAAAACAATCCCAATTTAGAGGCATGATCTCAAATACGTAAAAGAATTTCAGCAATTACGAAATAGAAACTACTTTTCCAGATATCTGCTCCTTTCCGACCATGCGAAGCAAATCCTCAACCCTTGATTGAGCAAGGTCACGTTGCTTAGTTAGCTCCCTAATCTCCTTCTCCATCTGAATAATTGAAACTCATATTATCAACATCTAAGGAGCAAGTAAAATATAAAATGCTATTAACATCACTACAACTATATCTAAGATAACCAATTTCACCCAAAAAAAGTAAGGCTATTAACATATATAGAATGGCTGCTGCTACATTCAAGTGTTTCCAAGGAGAGTGTGACACACATTTTGAAGACTACTCTAATCGCCAACAAAACTTAAATAACAGTAAGATATATTGAAGAAAAACCTTGCCCCACCCAAAAATATAGAAAAAGCAGGTAACAAGCAGTCTGTTTGGGGTCTACTCAAACATGACACAGCACTTCTTCGATATTAGGATACATAAATTCACAAGGGCTAGTTCACTAACACAAGTACCCAGGAAAGAGAGGTTACACTACCCAAAATTGTTCTAAATATCTTTGAAATTCCATATGTAGACATGTCCACAATCAATACAGACATAATAGCATAAAATTCAAACAGAATATGACCTTTTCTATCTGGACATCTTTCTTTCTCAACAATGCTGCATAATCACAATTGGAGGTAACAGGACCAGGAGTTTTCAACTCACTCTCCAATCTAGCCACCTCTTTTTGCAAATGCTTAACCAACGCCTTATCAGACATCACGACATTAACCTGTGCTTTAGTGGTCACTTCTTTTGCACAACAAGCAAAAAGAAGTGTGTTTCTGGTTTGCTCAACATGGCTTCGTGCAGGGCTCAAAGTGCAAATGATAGCTGTTCTAGCATTTCCACCCAAACAAGGCTGCAGTATGCGTGTCAACTTGGAATCTCTGTAATTGATGTGTCCATGTCGTCCGTTGCTGCATTCATTCACATTATGTCAATGGAACTTCAAACTTATTTTCTATTTTGATTTGGTGTAGAAGAAAGACTCAACAGAAACTAGAAATCGGGACGGTTGTTTATCTCCAATTAGAAACAGGGTACATTAATCTGTCTTCCTTTGTCTCAATTTCTTGACGATGGGTGAAATAAACATCACATTAGCTAGATTTCAGCTCTCTAACAACTCAGTTTCATATAAATTAACCAAAGAGGTTACCCTAATATTTTATATATAGAAGCGCTATCCTACTCCATTAGCCTATGATATTATAATAGTGCAAAAAGATGAAGTATTGTGCTAGTCAGTTTCATGCATAAAGAATGTAAGCAACCTAATAAGACTAAGCATTAATAAAATTAGATTTTCTAACTATATTAGAAACTACGTAAATAAGGAAGACATCATAAGCCAAGGAAGAAGTAGACAACCTAAGCTTCCGAATAACTGTTCCAAGAGTAAGTAAGCTCCGGTTTATATGACAACCTTCTTTTAATCTCATCCCAGCTGATGATGCCTGAGATGCACGCTCACTCCCTGCCAAATCAACTAAATTCTGCAGAGAAACAAAAACTAATTAAATAATTATAAAATCTTTGATAAACATTTTATGCCCAGAACAATAGGGAATTTTAAAAAATGTTAACATACCACACTAGCTATTAGGGTGGCTGAGTTGCCTTTGCCCAGGAATTCCCTGGCAGAACTCTCCATTGTCTGAAAGATTGCAACTCCATTAATGGAAGTCTATCAGTAAAAATTATAAAGCACAATATTTTAAGCGTACAAGGGGAATGTACATACCAATCTGATGATTTGGTGAGATCTAGAACTCTTTTCATTTAGGTATGTCTCTCCCACCTGTCTCTGAGCTGCAAGAATAAAGTAAGTGCTAAGCAATACAGTGGTACCGACTACTGACTATATAACAAGAAAACTATACAAAGCTCTTTACCTTCACTGAAGGCTAGAAGCTCTTTTAAATGCTCCCAGTCCCGTAGAGTCTCCTCTGTGAGTTTCTCTAAAATGGGCCCTTTCTGATGAAAATAATGAATCAAGAAAACAACAGTTAATTATGCAATCTTTTTTAGTATTAAACTTCTATCCAATATATATATATATATATAAAAGGCATTCACCTCAGGATCATCACGTAGTCTAAGTGGAGTGTTGTCAGTGCTGAGAAGGTCTCTAACAACTTCATTGTAAATTTCAATTGCTGAGAACTTCAATATAAATGCTCTTTCTTCATGCTAAAAAAATCAAAATATCTTTATGTCAATAGCACTTACTAATAATGTTATAAAAACAAGAGCTCTAGTGGAGAATGATAGCCAAGAGTTAAACAGGCATATATCAATATAATAGTAGTCTAATTACCCTCTCTATATAGTCAAAAATATCTGCAACAGCGTATTCAGTTATTCCAACCATCGTGTATGTCTTTCCACTACTTGTTTGCCCATATGCAAAAATACTTGCTGAAAGAATATATAGACACCTATATTAATCAAAGTGTGCAAAGCATATAAGAAACTAGCCAACATGACAACATATACTCACAGTTAATTCCACTGACAACTGAAAGAGCAACTTTTTTGGCTCCTTCCTCATATACCTGCCTTGTGACACAATCACCCCGAAATACTCTGTCTACCACCGATGAAAACGAAAATTTAGAAACACTCTGCTCATAATTAATGAATCTCCAATTCAACGTCTTAATTTTTTTTTTTAAAAAAAACTTTGAAACACTATCATACAACAAAACTATGCAAAATGCATTTTTAAGCGTAACAGAGGTTGCTTTAAAAGTTAAATTTGAAAAGAAAAACACCTGGGATTGACTCCTTAGCAAGTCGCGTTAGTTCATTCAGCCAAACAGGAAAGAAAAAATCCGCCTATTGTTTGCATCAACATTAACTATTTTCTAAAGTTAGACCATGTAAATTAGAAAAAAGAGTGCATTGACTTGCCAGTTGCCACAGCAATGAACCAAAGCAATGCATTCCAAAACTATTCGAAATATAAAAAAATTAAACTTCATTCTTCAGGTGAAGGAAAGTGATTCCTTAAGGACTATATATTTTCCAAATCCAACCCACTTTAAGTCCCCAATACTTGTTAGTATTTGTTAATATCAGGTCTAAACTTGAAACTGAATAATTCAGTTTCAATGGCAATACAAAATTCCAAAACAATAAGGCAACATTATTAAAAACAGGCATTTGCTTACCAAATGTGTAGGCGCTTGGAAATGTGGAACCCTCACGCAGTGTGTTCCGGTACAAGATGGTAGTATCATTAATGCATTCCCAGTCTGCTGATTCATTAGCAGCAATTTCCTTCTCATTCAGAGGCCTCAGTCTTATTGACACCAGAATCTTCTCTTCGCAACCACTCACTCCTTGCATCTTCTCCCATTTCAGCAGCTCTTCTCCAGCAATAGCTCCCATTTCTCTCTTCTCTTTTAACTCAATGTTTTCTCCTCTCCAACCCAATTAACAAGCTAATCAGACCTCAGAACAAGCCCATGACTCCTAAAAGAGGACACAAGTGGGGTGGGTAACTGTTAAAGTTATTCTTCATTTCCCAAAATGCAAGCATTTAAAAGAAAAGATCTGGGAAATACTAAGCCCTTTACTAAATGCTAGAAGATAATCATAATTCATAATCATGAAATGACCAAACTCAGAAAAGATAGCAACCCATTAATTTCGGTTGATAAATAAAATAGGCAATAACAGCAATAGCGAGCTAACTTTAGATTTTATTTATATCCAACTAACGAAAGAAAGACCGAGATAAAACAGAATGCTAACTAATTACGCTTTTATCATCAATAAACTATCAGTGGTTGGCAATATATCACGACCTAAAACTAAAAGACTTCTGTTTTAAGAGAGAGAGATGATCAATCATGGTTTTAGTTTAACCCGATTAAAGGACATGCCGGTCTTTTAATTATATAATTCTTTGGTACCAAGCTTCACAGGGTGAGAAGAATAAAGGAGGAGCAAAGAAAAAAGTGTTGCTGGGCCCAAACAAAGCATAAAAAACCGGGGTTCCCTTTTCTATTAATCCTTCCTTCAACAATGACCAATTGTAATGTAAGAATAGGAAACTTTCAACAGCAGCGACCCCCCAATAACGCTTGAGAACGAAGTAACAGAGTTTTTACATAATAATAGATATGAAATTGACCATAAAAATTGGTAGTTATGCACAGCACAACACTGGTCCCCAACAAACAGTACCATCCTTTTCAGTTTATTTTTTTCACCCTCCTCATCTTTATTTTTACTTCTAGCCAATTAACAAAAGCATCACAAACACAAACACTCACTCATTTTCATTCTTATATTATTATTTTTTGCAAACCAAGGAATTTTAACCTCTAAACTTCCACATGTCCTTTTCGCCACTGTAACACCGATAACCTAATCCACGTTCACAGCACAGCGTTATTTATCTATGAATCTGCAACCTCCGCTAAGTTCTGGAGCTGTTTTTTTCTTCTTCTTTTTTACCTTTTCGTGATCACAATTCAAAAACTCGGATATGAACCGAAATAGAAACAATTGATCGTCTCTACTACTCCTCTTAAATGAATGCCTCGTTGAATGATGCAACGTAGCGCTAAGTGTATTCTTCGAACAAGGTTCACAACTTGCTTGGATCTTTTGGAACTTAGCAAGTGTATTCTTCTTCAGAAACCGGCACAAGCCACAAAGTAGCACGGTAGCGTTAAGTAACTATCAGATGTTGTTAAAAATAATGAAAAAAAAAAAAAACAAAAACAGAGAGACATAATAGTGATAGAGAAGAAGATAAACATACTTGGTGACTGGTGAGGGAATAGAACAGTTAGAATCTGAAACACGATATGAAACTGAAACAGAACACAACCGAACACAATGCGGGTTAGAGAGAGAGTGAAGACTCAACCGACGACTCTCTCTCTCTCTTCAGACTCTGAAGCTCACAGCATCGTAGTTGGGAATGGACCAGCGGGCGCGTAAATCTGAAGGGGGGTGTCTATTTCTTCCACCATGTTTCTATTCTTTTCTTTTTGTCATGTCATTTTTTTAATTTGACTTTTTTGGCTTTTTTTATATTTATTTTACCCTCGCTATGGTGGGAGAGAAGAAAATTTGTAAATGACGATTGGGTCCTTGCTTTTTGCTTCGATATTAGCTCCCAGTCACGTCACGGGAGGGACTTTGTGGGTATTTAAGTATTTATGTGAGCGGTTGCGATCCAAACGCCGCCTAGGCACGTGCAGAGTTCTACCCACTCACGTTAATGTCTTAATGACTGTGTTTGAGAAACCGTCCATACGGATTAAACTTTAAAGTTCCGTTCCCCGAGCTGAGCATCGACACGTTTGGAGTTTTGTGTCTAACGGTCACTTCAGTTATTAAATACTGTAGCACTTCCAATTACTATTATTTATTTATGGGTTTTTCTAATTTATTATCGGACTTTAAAACACTGTTTTATTATGAAAAAACAAATAATACTAGTATCTATCTATCTCACATTATAGAATAAAGGTTTAATTTACTATTAATCCAGTAAGTTTGTTTTTAGTATTGTTTTGACACATTAAATTTTTAAAAATTATTGTAATTCTTTTATGTTTTCAAAATATATAATTTGGATATTTTTTGGTTTTCTATCCAAAACATTAATTTTTGTTAGTATTTTTAAAACAATAAATTTTGTTTCTTATACTCGTGCAACAATTTTCAGATCGGAAATTTTGTTTTTTATCAAATGGGTTGCACAGATTTGGTGGTTTGGCTACCTGCAACCACACTTGTCCCCCATCTTGTTTTCATTGGGTTTTTTAGTTTTATGGTCACGCGGGTCTTCTAGTGTTAGGCTGCGGTGGTTGTGAGGTTGAAGATGAGTTCTAGTGGTTATGGTGGATGCCAATGGAAGAAGATGAATAAATCAAAATAAAAAGAGTCACAGTTTTTAATTAAATTAGTTATTTTAAAATTTAAAGCAATATTTAAGTTAAACGTTTTAGATGAAAAATTCAAAAAATATCAAAATAATATATTTTAAAATCATAAAAAATTTTAAACTTAAAATACTAAAACAAAATTAAAAATAAATTTAATGGATCAAAAATCACATTAATAAAAAAATGATGACTTGGATTTATAACCTAAGTACGTATATATTTTTTTGTTGAACTAACTCGTTCGTATACGAGATCTTGTCTTATTTCATTATATTTTAAGTTCTATTTTATTTGAACGGTCTCTTGCATCTTTCATTTGAAAGTTACACTACAGAGCATAATTGAAAAAGGAAGTTCAAAAATTACCGTGGGTCTTATACCTCCACCGCACTAATTAATTCAAATATTTATTTATTTTATTTAATTTCATTGTATTCTACCAACCATGGGCTTATTTGAACAATGCATGAATTTGTTTTTTTAATTAATTACATTTCTTTTTTTACTTTTAAATTTAAAACTTTCAAAAACTCATTTTTTATTCAAATATTTAGGAGTTTATGAATTTAAGATATAAATCATTTTGAAAGTTTAAATTTTAGTATAAAAAAATAATAAATTTTAAATATTTCGTAAGATGGAACATTGGAGTTTATTATCAAATTTTGAGGTTTTATTTTGAGTGAAATTTGATATTTTTATTGGTAAGATTTTAGTAAAGAAAATTGAAAAGAATTTTATGCATGGATTCAATTTATGAAGTTTTGAAGTAAAAATGAGAATTTTAATTATAATAAAGTTAATAAAGGGATTGGTATTACTTAATTTTAAAAAGAAAGAGCTTTGGTCCATTTCAAAAAAATTATAATCACATATAATCTAAATTAAAATATTAAAATAAAATTAGACCTATTTAAAGCAAACAAATCCTTGTAGGTAATAAAAATAAATAAATAATCTATATATCAACTAGTGTAAATTTGTCAAGGAATTTTGCTTGATTGGTTGAATAATATGTGTAAATTATTATAAATTTCATGTCAATGTCTTGGATTTCTACAAATAAAAAAAAAGTTAATGTAAATTTCTTTTACCGCATGATTCATTAAAATAGCAACAAAAAAAAAACACTAATAAAGTTGGGATAAGAGGTGTTAAGTTTTTTATCATATCTATTGAAAAAAAATAAAAAAACAATATTCACATTTCAATGTTAAAGCAGTAGTACACGTTAAAAGATTTTTTAGATTTCAAATGCAAAATAAGAATCTTATAATTAGGATAAGAGGTGTTAAATTTTTTTATCATCATTAGATCATTTATCAGTTATTGTCAATTTTTAAAATGATACTTGATATTAATTAAAGTTGTGGATTTCCTTATGTAAGCAACAACATTGATGAGATTTAAAAAAAAAAAAAGGATGAGTGTGCATATGTTCGAGGGGATATTCAACCATATATAAAGAGTATTTATTCGCTTTAAAGATATCACATATTTAAAGTGTTTTAATTATAATGAAGAGATATTAGATCATGTTCCAGGGTTTATCTGGTCAAGGCCATGGGATAGTAACTAATCAATAGACAATTAGTTGTGATTGAGAGGTTTTGGTCGTCTTGTAAGGGTATTCGGTCATATCCCTAAGTACTGTCAATATAGTAAAAGACGTATACCCATTCCTACCATCTCTAAAGAAGGAGCCTGTCAAAGAAGAACAATTAGTCTCCAGCACAATAGAGGAGAAAATTATCCTAAGGCTATGTTTGGGAGAGAAAGTTAGGAGGGGAGGGGAGAGAAAGGAAGGGTTTAGCTGGAGTAATCTCCTTGTTTGTGAGTTATAATTTTTGAGGGAAAGGATTTGGGGATTTTTAAAACTCCTCCAAAACCCTCAAATGCTTAGAAATTATAATCCCCCCTATTTGGGGGGTTTTTAGAAGGAAAAGTAACTAAAATTATTATCTTATACCAACAGTATTAATAAAATTACTACTTTACCCTAGTAAGTGTAAAATATAGAATGTATTAATTTTTTAAATAAGAAAAAATTGTAAAAATTTCTTATTAACTCTCTATTTCCCTCTCTTAATATATTTTTAACTCCCAAACAAGGAGAAGAGAATTTTCCTCATTTTCCTCCCTTTCCTTCCCCTCCCTTCCCCTTGAATCTCTTTCCTTCCCCTCCCCTCCTAACTCCCAAACAAAGCCTAATACTCTTGTGCAGGTACAAAAGCAATGCTGTTTATTTTCTTTTATTTTCACTTGCAAATATGCAAATAGTATTTCATCCGCCTTCCACATTATGATATTCACCTAATAAAAGCTTGGTAGGTGCAAATTAGATTATGGGTGTGTTCATTTATTTGTCCTTCACTCCTTCCCATTTTATAAGAAGTCCATCATGAAGATAAATTTTATTGGATTGGCGTTAATGAGAAAATCAAACACGCTCTCTATGATCTTCAGTAATTTCACAGTTTATTTTAATTTATATTTTATAGTAACATAGACGAAAAACATTAATGATCGGTGAACATAACTCCGTATTGTTTGTGACGTAGACAGTGAACTCCTTCAAACTTGCTCTGTCAGAACTTAGAAGTGGAAAAGAAGGAAGGATTGGGAGGGGCTTGGTCCTTGTAACGTGCTCCACGTTGTGATCGGAGACAGCTGCAAGAAAGGCAATATGTATAAATCAGGACAACTGCTTCCTTTTCTCTGTCACACTAGCTACCAACCTTAGAATAAAATACACTAAAATGTTGTTGTTGCCATCCACAAATATCATCAAATATTTATGAACATATCAACAATGTTATCGAGTATTAGTTAAAAATTACTTAAACAATCGTTTATATATCTATACTAATAAGGTTAAACTAGTTTTTCTCGTATATTATTTATTATTTAGATTCAATTTGATCCTTCAATTTTTAAAATCGATTTAATTTAATTCTTTATTTTTTCAATTTAGTCATCTAAGTTTCAAAAATTGATTCATTTTTTTTGAAAAATATGAATTTTATGAAAATTTATAATCACTAAATGACGATTTTTAACCATCACAAAATATATTTTCTTATAATTTAAATTGAAATAACAAATTGAATCGATTTGAAAAATTAAAGGATCAAATTAAATTAAAATTATAAAACTAATTTAACCTACTAATAATAAAGGAAACACCCTATGTCCACATTTCAATAAATAATTTTATTTGTGAACCACTTCTTAAAATTTTCAATTTTTTTCTAACCTACATTAACTTTCCACTATTTTTTATATTGATAATTTTTGTTATTCTGTCATTTTTAATTAATTTTAACTTCTGTTTTTTATTATTTAAAAAATTAAGAGAGGCACAGCTTCTCCTATTATTTATAATGATTTTCATTTTTTGTCAACATTACAAAATATTAGATTTAATCTCTATATTTGACAATATTTTTTTAGTCTCTATATAAAATAAATTAATGTATATTTTATTTTGGTCCCTTCACACAAAAGAAAATACACTTATTCCTTGAGTTTATCGTAGATTTTGTTTATTTAGTCCTATAAGTAAGCAGAGACGGATTAAGGGGGCCTATATATATGTGTGTGTATGTGTGTCTTTATTTTTTTGTTTTTTTTTTTTTACTGATACACGTCCGGTTGCCTATTTCTTTTTTGAGGGATAATTGGTAGCAATTACGCAATATGATGAGTCAAATAAGTTGGAACAAGAAAACATACCCCCAAAAAAATCCTTGTTCGTAAATTATTTTGAGTACCGTTTATTCATATTTCCGAGCCAACATAGGAACTCACCAAAGAAGCCATAAGTCCATGACATAGCTTAATTTATAATTGGTTCAACATATATTAATATTATTTTATTATAAACATATTTATATGTATTATATATTATTGTTATAGAATTAAGAATTTGATGATTTTTAATTATTATTATTATAACTTTTTTTTTCTTGGATTGTGAGATTATTGTTGTTAATCTTGTTTGATTATTATTTTGTACTAAAAAGTCTTCCAAAACATAAAAAAATAAAAATAGTACGAGTTGTAATTAACATGTGGAAGTTTTAGGTTTTCTTTGAGAGTTAGGAGGAGAAGGAAAGGAAAGAGATTCATGGGGAAGGGAGGGGAATGAAATGAAAGAAAATGAGAGAAGTTTCTTCCTTCTTGTTTGAGAGTAAAAAATATATTAAGAGAGAGAACTTGAGAGTTAATAAAATATTTTTACAAATAAAACTTAATTTTAAATTAAAAAAATTATATAATTTTCACATTTAAAATTATTTTCTCTAAAAATTATTTTTCTTACTCAATGAAACATTAATTTAGTAATTTTTTACTAAAAAGATATACCTTTTTAGAAATCAAATGAAACAATAATTTTATTATTTTTAAATGGAGTAGAATAGTAATTTTATTACTTTTTTTTCTAAAATCTCCAAATCGGAGGAACAACAATTTCAATGGTCTAGAGGAATTCAGAAGAGTTTTATAAATTCTCAAATTTATTTCCTCAAAAATTAAAACTCCCAAACAATGAGATATTACTACCCAAATCTTTTCCTTCCCTTCTTTCTCTCCTAAAATCCATCTCCCAGAAGAAAGCCTTAATAATAATCTTTTGAGAGCTAAATTTTTTGCGTTAGCGGCAAAGTGGGGGGCAAATAAGATACAATCCATGATAAAGCTTGGTGTATTTATGTTTTATGGAGTTTTAAAATGTTACGCACATGCTCAATATACTGAAAAATAGTTTTTTTTTACTGCTATACTATGTAGTTATTAAACTAATTAACAAAATTATAAGTAAATAAAAAACATAAATATCCATACTAACAATACAGTAAATCTGTACTATGTAGATTTTTTTTTACTGTTATACCATGTGGTTATTAAACTAATTATAAAAATTTTAAGAAATAATTATTACACATGCAGATCAATAACTACTCTTTCAAAAGTTATTATTAGTCAAATAGCTAGTTATTTGTTAAAAGTTAAATATTTAAATAATCGTTGAAAAAAAATCAACCCCCTTCTCATAGGTTTCCGAATCAGTTATTGCCTATAAATAAAACACTTTGGTAATAATAGTGCTATATTGACAAATGATGAAAATAATTTGTGAAAAAGAAAAATCATAAAAGAAGCAAAATGTAGAGTTTTTTTTCGTCCATATAGTGTCGAAGTGCAGGGCCACATTTTTAATTTAACCACGTTTTAATATTTTCACATTATGCATTTTTAATACATTTCACTAGCTACAACATTTTCTTTGATCAGCTGCAGCAACAAAATCATTTTAGAGGGGTCAAATCCCTTATTTACACTATAAATAAAAATCATTACTTTAGTAAAAATTGTAATTTTTTTTTATGTCTAGTCTTTTAACTTGGTGAAAGCCCTAGTGACCTAGTCCCTCTTTAATTAACATTATCTTGATTACCAGGAAGAAAATATCATACCCTGATTACAGAAACTTTAAATTACGCGTGAATCTGTTCAATCTTAGAAAGTCAATGAAAATCATTACCATTATTATTTTTTCTTTCTAAAAGACGGCTTCAAACCTTCATAATTTTCTTCGTTTCGTGTTTGGAGCTTAAAACATTATTAAGCACAGGAAAACAATGGCGTCCCTTTCTGAAAAAGCCATTAATCATAATTAAATTGTGCATTTCTTTTCATGTTTCATTCTATGTTAGCTTTTTAATTGTGCGTTTTTTTCATGTTTCATTCTATGTTGGCTTTCTTAGTTCTAAAATAAATCAACGAAGCTTGGAAAATATGCCATTTGCAGTTAAACTAATTTATTATAACTTGGGTTGCAAATTTAGAGTTTACGTATGTATAATAAGAACTAAGAACTATTTATTTAGTCACTATGGTACCACTGGTACCTTTTATAATATATTGTTTGCCTTTCTAAAAAAAAGAACCATTTATTTTTCTAAAAAGTATATCTATAAGTAAATTTGGCTTTATATTCAAGAATAATCTATATCTTACTGATTTTGTTTTTGGATCAAGAATGTATAAGCGATCAAATGACCAACACGGGATTAATCTGATGGGTTGTTGAGAATAAATACCTCAATATATATTATTTCAACTATTAAGTTTTGAACTTACTTCTCTGATGTTCATTTCTCATGTTCCTTGGTTAAATTAGTGATAAAATTAGAGGGACTTCCTCCTCTTGATGAGCTATCTTCACTCCTTCTATTTGGGTTCAATTGAGTGATCTTCAATTCCCTCCGCAAATTAAGTCCACCTTTCACTCTATGACAAGGAGACCACAACTACATTTGATTTAACTTAAAAAATGATTCTCTAAGAATTCATTATTATTTGACTTAACATTTTCAATTAACCTCATTATTAAATGACATCAAGGGTCCAATCAAGAGGAACCTAAAAATTTGCGGGTTTTAAAGCCTTTGCGGGAGAGGAAGAAAGAAAGTGATGTCTTCCTCATTTGGTGGCATAATGATGGACCATAGCATGCCACTTATGACGCTATAGGCACATTGTCAAGTGCCAACAAAAGCAGAGAAAACGATACTGAAAAAGATATCGTACGGGGAATAGTCAAAGACAACTCTTCCATTTCGATTTTGGGTTGCACGCGTACCTATGATTGTATGGGCCCTTTGCGTTTTATATATTCTTAATTCTCTTCATCCTGTTGAAATCACCAAGCACTCGCAATTTTTTATTTTATTTTTAAGGATTATAGATGATGGATGTCATTTGATCCATTCAATCAATATTAATATCTTCAGCGGTTCATGATACTCGCAAAATAGTTATAGAAAAAAAAGATTTATGAATAGTTTTTTTTAAGAAAATCTAATATGGTTGGGTTCATCAATATTCATAGTAAAACCCGTAATTTCCTTCAAATTCATTTTTTTAATGTACAAGATGAAAAGGTAAGGGTTAATTTGTCATTGAATTCAATTAAACTACTGCCTTGTAATCTTAATTAACTATTTCTTTCTTTACATATTTACTAAGAAGAGTTAAATTCAGTTTACTCAATATTTTCCTGCCATCCTTTTTTAATTTATTTTTTTACATGAAATGATTTAATAAAACTATTATCTTATTATTATATAAAATGATGATAATATCTTTATTTATTATCTTGTCTACACCCAACTCTGTTATTACCAATTTACCAAAATAATGGTAAAGAATATTAAAATCTCCCCAAATATATTTAGAAAATGGAAAGTTAGAAAGATAGAGAAGGGAAGAAGAGCAAAATGGAAGAGATTAAGGAGAGATAATCGTGAAAGGTTTTGAAAATGATAATAATCATCGTGTTGATAATAAATTTTATTTTAAAGTGATATAAAAATAAAAAAAAGGATTTAATGAAATATATCACCACAGTAAAACTTGTCAAGTAATAATTTGAATTAACAATAGTTTTTTTTTTTTAAAATACATATAGTCTTTTGCGGGGTCCTAAAATAATTGGAAGCTTTAAACGATCATTTGAATAAAATTAGTCATGACCCTATGTATAAATCTACAATTTTTATATCAATAGTTTAATTTCTGTTAGATAAATATTAATCTAATAAAAACCATTCTAACACTTACTAATACTTTGTCCCTTAATGATACTACTATTTTGTTATTGTACTGTAATGAATTTCTTTTGTTTCAATAAATTACTCCAAAGTTTACCAATGATGGCAGTGAAGTTAATCTTTAAGCTGCTGATGAGAAGTCCGTAACTTACACCTTTTACTTGAGCACATGCAAAAAGTGTTAACAGGCTGATGTAGAACAAAAACTTGGATTAAAGTCCAAAGAGGCTGTGGCTTTAATAAAGGCTGAGTTGCATGTGTTTTTGTGCTTTGTTCATGTTTTTCTCAGGCTTTTCTCCTACATTATTATCTTTGATGTCCAACTCCAAGTTCGTTGCAACATTCAGCAATTGCTCTGCTCCCCTCTTAATTTCTTTTAGATCTTGGAATCTAATTCAGTCTTAGGCTTTGGAGTAAAGTGAGACGCAGAACACCTTCCTTTGAACTTTATAGCTGGTTTGATTTAAAAAAGAATAAAACGAGAGAAAGACTTTAAATATTGCACTAATTACTTGCTATCTTTTTCTTTGGTAAATAGTTACTTGTTATCTAAAGATAAACTTTGCAGCTAGTTCTTTATTTATTTTTTTATTTTATAAATATTCTTTTGTCAAGTTGAGCACTCGAGCGAGCTTAGTATGTTTCTAAGCCAGAAAGACAACACACTCTTGACATAATACATGTGGATGGTGTCATCCTTGTGTACGTAGATGATATGTCCAGACCTAATTTTCGATTGGACTAATTTTATTTGTGAACCCAACTTAGTCTTGAATCAACTGAATACTAATCTAAAATTGATCTAGCTTGAAATTTAGACAAAATATACACATTTAAATTGTATAATATGAGAAAAAAAATCAAGGAATGTTTAGTAATATATATATATCTTTCTAAACAAATTATATCAATATAAAAAACATTACATAATGCAAAAAAAAGGTCAACAAGTGAAATATCTTAACACTAGTTTTTGGAAGAAAAACATTATAACGGTTTATAATATTATAAGCACTACAAATCAAGTGTGTTTAACCTGTCTTCCCAGTTCCTGCTTCGTCAAATTTGCTAAATTCTTAACTAGATGACTTCATAATTATTAGCATTAATAATGTGATTTAAAGCTGAGCACTTTGTGACAATTTTCTAGCAAATTACACTTGATTCAACGAGAGCATAAAGAAAAAAAGCCAGAAATCACAGTTGGAGGTTAAAAAAAAGAATATCGAGTTCGAGTATATCATCACTCATTTAGCACGAATCAGGTTCTAAAAGTGCTATGAACATTTTATTAACTAATCAGGTAAATTACAGTAATATGAACTTATAACCAAGATGCAAACTCACACATCCCTGATTACTTTGTCGTTTCCCCCCGTAGGTTTTAACATTTTCCATTCCTTTCTAATTAAAGAAATATTTTTCAGACTTTTTTTTCTAGTCTCTATTTTTATTCCAACTTCCAGAATGTATTTATCTATGTCTAGCTTCGGGGTCATATGTAACTTGCTCGTTTTTTGCGCCCTCTGTAGTTCCATTCCACTGGGCTCGTTCATTAGAAACCAGCCTCAAATGCAGCATTTGTTTCCTACACCTTCCATTTTGCATTTTGCACCTCCTAAAAGACAGGCAAACAAAAATATCCCTTTACCAGGTACTCCTAATAGAGAACTGTTATTCTGAAATACGAAAAAACTATATTTTGTATTCCAAAATAGGATCTTATTCCGAAATAATTGTTCTGGAATAGGCAGCAAGACCCTGACCCATTTTTAATCCACTTATACAAAGCTTTTGATTTCGTTTCGCTTTTGATTTTGCCCCCTAAAAATGGTCACATAAACCAAATAATGATTCCGGAGAAGCAGATTGCTGGGGCTTTTGCTTGCAAAGCATGTTTCATTAGAATCAGATGCAGACACGAGCACAGACACAACGACCTCTCTCATGGTGGAGGATCGGACCTTGCTGGTAAAAGAGGATGGTGGCACAAGGATTGACAGGGGAGAGGAGGTGCTAGGGATAAGGGTATTTTTAACCATTTAAAACTTTTTGAGAGGTGCAGGACTGAAATTGGAAAGTACAATAAACAAATGCCCTGATATGGTTACACATAGAACACATGAAAAATTGTTATTGTAAGCCCATATACAAGTATTTTGGGCCATAAAAAATATGCAATGACCCAAGAATGTAGAAAAGTAAAGGTGCCAAAGTAGAATAGAAGCTGACACGAGAATACGAGTATGAGATTCGATTTGGTGGTGCTTTCACGATGTAATCAATCTTAACCCACATTTTTGGAGTTTTGCTTCGGTTAATTTGCCATTTTCTTCACGGGCAAACGATAATAGCAAGCCACCACGAGCACAGGCTGGTAGTTATACAACATGTGGCTATGAATGGATGAACAGTTACTTTCATATTATTACTCACCTTCGAATCTTTGTGGTTCCAGCATGCTTTATCATCTACTTTTGTTGAGTTCAATCATCCTGTGATTGTGTGTCTATATATTGGAAAAACTTAGTTTTGAATGCTAGCTAATTGTTTGGAAAGTCTAATAGTCAACATTTAAAACAAGCAGACACTTAATTGTATCATTTAGATTAATTTACAAGACAAATTATACATTACATGGTTTTTGTTTTTTGTTTTAGTAATTAATGTATAATGTATAATAATGTATGATATTAGTAATTAGTAGTGTAAATTGTTTGTCTATTATTTTAATTTTAAACGTGGAAGCTACGTGACCGATCAAAGGATCAGAGTGGGCCCGGGTAGCAGCCTTGGTTCATGGTCGTCAGTTGCCACTTGCCACATTGAAAAAAGAAAAATAAAAAGTTGCCACTTGGCACGACGATCAATGCATGAATAAAAAGGCTTTATCTAAACCAATTTTTTTTTTCACACTAATATTTGTGCAAAGTATTTTTTTTTATGGAGTTGCGCCAAATATCTAATTTTATTAGTGATTAATTTTTATTAAAATTTTGATTCATTAAATTTTATTGATGATTATTTGTTTATTTTCTTATATCAAATTTTAGTGAAAGAAATTTAGTAAAAAAATTATTAAATATGATTAGCAAAATTAAATAATATTTTCTTTGATTATTTTACACTATTACTTATTTCTTATAAAAATGGACTAGGTGGACTATTAACTAACATTTTTAATTAGCAAAAAATTAATTAATTTTACTTATACATAATCTTAAAAGAGTTTTTATTACTATTTACGTGTTAGATTTTTTCACTGTATAAATATACATAATAAATAATTTAATTAGAATATTTTCTAAGTCATCATAATATTAATATATAATATATGATGAGTAACATTTTGTAATTGTAATTTTTCATCCACCAGCTAAAAAGTGTAGAAACTAATAATAAATTTATTGAATTTTATGAAACAACAATTGATATCAATAAATTTATTTCTTTTCTTTACTTTCAAGTATTTTTCAACTTTGCATTCGTCTGGTTGTGGAATCCTTCTTAATAGTACTGTTTTAGAATTGCTAAGATGAAGTCAAGTTTTGAAGAATTGAAGAAGAAGAAGAAAGGCGAAGGAGAGCTTCGAAGACATAAACATAAAGAAATTGAAGATAATGCGAACCCTTTGCGACGTATGCGAGAGCGCTGCTGCCATTCTCTTCTGCGCCGCTGATGAGGCTGCTCTCTGCTCCGCTTGTGACCACAAGGTCGCTGCTTTCTTCACTCTTTCAATTTTACTTCTTTTTTCATCCATAATTCAATACTTTGAAGAATTATTTACATTTTCCCCTGCTTTATTGATTTTTATTTTACTTTTTATAAATTTTGTTCGAAGGAGCAACAAATGATGCCAAATTCTGATTGAATGTTATTGTTTCCCTTTACTTTTGGTGTTGGATCTTGGAGATTGCTTTGCAAAGTAATAAGTAATTTAGGTACAACTTATTTTGGTTTGAATGTTTCATCGTATATATTTTTTTTTGTCTGGAGTTAATGCAGGCGCTCTCTCATAAGTCCATAAGTAAGCAGTGTGCTCACTCATTCACAATTTTTTTCTCAGATTTTCATGTTGTTTTTAATTTGCATTTACTTCCATTTAGATATTGCTTGCTGTTAATGTAATTTTCTTACCTTCTTTGAGTACTACCAAAATGAATGAGTTTCTTTTAAGTGGATTAATAAATTTGCTACTATTATGTTTCATTAATTATATTATATGGCCTTGTTTGAATAAACATCAATTTGTACACCTAACTTTTATATAGAAGCTCTTTCATTTTACTTCTCCAAAAGCTTAAGTGCATAAGTTGATTTTAACTTATATTGTGAGAAATTCAACTCATTTTACCTTCTTATTGTCTTTTCCTAAAAGTGTTTATGGACAAGTTTACCTAAACAGGGCCTATATCTTTTAAGATGTTCTTTTACACCATTGGATTTTAAATGCCTTTGAATTATTATTGCATGGAATCTTGATATGGAGATTGATTCACTTAATCAAAAGAGTTGGAATTGGGACTCACTTGAAAATGGCACAAGAATATAAGTAGTTAAGTAGGCAAATGAAATGATATTTTGCACCAGCCTTTTGTACATACTTTCTTTGCAAATCTTTTCATGTTGAGTGATGCATCTTATATGTGAATTTTATATTTTGGATTGGATGGGGGTAATAATTACTAATACTCACTTATTTATGCCTTTTGACATGTGTTTCTGGTAATGACATTCATGTATAATTAATGGAAGTACCATACATTTGCATGTAATTTTTTTTTCTCTGACAGCTTCGTGTTTGTGGTTTGCGTTGAAGCTACAGATCCATATGTGTAACAAACTTGCTAGTAGGCACGTTCGGGTTGGCCTTGCTGACCCCACTGATGTTCCACGCTGTGACATATGTGAAAATGCACCTGGTACTGAAGGGTATTCATATCTTTTGTACAAGATTGTGTATTCTAAACTATATAGAAGTTGAATCTTTCTCCCTTGTCATGGAAATTTGTATGTGTAGCTTTCTTTTACTGTGAGATAGATGGTAGTTCGCTGTGTCTGCAATGTGATATGATTGTGCATGTTGGTGGTAAAAGAACCCATGGAAGATATCTTCTATTGAGGCAAAGAGCTCAGGTATGTTTTAGGCTGCAATGAATTATCAAGCTTTCTAGCTTCTGAATAGATATTTTGAAGTTTATTTATCTTCGTTTTGGACTTTTTTATGTCAGTTTCCAGGTGATAAACTTGCCCAAATGGAAGAACTAGGGCTGCAACCTATGGACCAAAATGAATCGAGAAGGGATGAAAGTCAGTCCCTCAAGCTAAAAACAATAGATAGTCAGCAGAATCACAGTGTCTCACCTGTTCCAAGGCAAGAAAATAATATTGATGGTCATGGAAAAATGGATAAAAAGTTAATTGATCTTAATACCAGGCCACTGCGGTTAAATGGATCAGCACCAAACAACCAGGTAATTTTTTTCTTCTCATTTTCCATATTGACTTGAGTTCTTGATTTGTGGCCTGTTTTGTAATATGCATTTCATAACCCTTGAATTTAATTGGTTTTCTAAAGCGCACAGAAATTACAAAAGTTGTGACACTTGATTTAGTTGTTGAATTAACATATAATCTATTTTTTTAAGGAACAATGTATGGATATTTTAAGAGGCAATAATCATGAATCTGCCAGTGTGCCACCAGTAGAATCCTTCAAACAAGAGTCTGAGAAGTAATAAAGGTACAACATATAGGGTGTGCCAGTGTGGGCAGAGGCTACAGAAACATTATGTTTACTGAAATTTCTTTTATACTGTTGACCTTGTTTATGTGAATCTTGTTTTTTGTTTGCTTAAAATTTGAGTTGTTTGGCTGCAGACCAAATTAATGAGGGAAAATAGTTGCTTTCATATGGATGAGCTGCATAAACAAGGTTACTACTGCATAAATTCGAGGGTATAACATAAATTGTTGTCCAGTATATACCACGTTTCTTAAAGCAGCTTATGTCTAATGCATCCTTAATATTTTGGTTTTCCTAGTCTGACAGCAGAGGAACTGTTGGTTTTATTAGAAACTTTATGATATTTTGTTACATATCTATATATATGATTCAACCTTCAAATTGTTGAAATCTGCTGCCTTCAGTTTCTGTACTATCTTAAAAGGGACGGAATGCTAATGCATTGGTTGAATTAAATGGGATGGTGTGAAGAGTTGTATGATGACGGTGTGGTTGTATTCATTTACGAGAACTGATATTTCATTATAACGATAAATACTTCATGAAAAAAAAAAAAGTGAGGATGATAAGTAGGCTGGTCTAGGATTTGAAGGAGAACATGACACTTTGA
>PYAF01004288.1:953704-990451 GCA_007407185.1 Glycine tomentella | reverse complement strand
AATAAATAAAAAATATAAATTAGTAAATCATAGAATAAAATTTTATCTCACCTTCAAAGCATCTCCAATGAAAAAAAAAATTAAGTAAATTTCTTAATTTAATTTTTATGATTCTCGTAATACTATTTTGTGGTTCTCAGAATATCATATCATTATAAAAAAAATTCATATATAATTTTACTCGAATCATAAGAAACTATTATAAATTTCAAAAAAAAACTCATATTTTTATAATTTTTTATTTTTACTTAATTATAATATTATTATGTGTCAAATAAATATTATTTTTTATAATTAAGAAACAACTTTTCACATAAAATATAAATCTTATTTTTAAGAAACGTTTCCTATCATATAGATTTACTCCAATAGAAAAGAAATTATTTATTCACTTAAAAATCCTTCAAGAAGTCCCATTGAAAATACTATGTTATGTTATGTTGTCTCCCACGTTAAAACCTAAAACTACCATCACCACCCAACACCTTGCATCACCACTATAGCTAATGTCACTGTCACCATCTATGTTGCGTGCCAGTTAAATTTGTATAACGATTTTAAAGGAATATTAGAATCAATATTCCTGATATCAGACTCTAAAGCCATCTCTTTCATGTTTTTGAAGAGATTTATGAGATTACTTGGCATGTCCTGTACTGATGTGTAATGTTTGCAAGCATACGCCAAGGGCAACTGATTCTTACTATATAGTTAATAAATAATTAATGTACATGGATCAATCAAAAAATAATAATTTTAAATGAACATTATTTCCTTGATACAAACTGAATCTGAGAGGATATTTTGACAGCGTAGGCTCATCATTTCATTGAAATTTGGTTGCCGAATTTCTCAACTTAGATCGAGGGTTGATGTAAGATCTTATCCTGTCCCAAAGGGAGAATGTGGAGTCGTAAAATCTGACCATCACTGATTTTGTTGAACCTTCTCTGATGAATTGTAACTCCCCGGCATTAGCTTGTTTCAGACTGTCTAGACCCTCAAGCAGTGGCAATGAGATAGAACCCTCAGACTCTAGATTTCTGATCCACCCACGTAGCAAGAAATTTATGACCTGCCATCATGTATTAATTACAGATAAACCAACAAAATGGTTTCTTCATCAAACTTTCAAGATTGAAACTACTGGTTAGTGAGGAATTGTACAGTATACCTCAGGGACTTCATCATGAGGGCAGTGACCAGCAGGGCTAATTTGATAATATGAAGCTTCAGGCACCTGCCTTTTAACCTGGAGTCCCCAAAGTGGCCTCACCCAGGGATCTTCTTTTCCATACATTAGGCAAATTGGCACATTGCTTTTTCGACATCTAAATTGAAATTAACTTAAAATCATTAACTTGGAATGGAACCATAAATATAGATGGCATTCACACAAATCTAATACTAGTTTAGATATGTAGTACTATCTACCCAGATAACGCTTCACTGAAAGATAATTCGGCCCGGGGAGCAAACATAATTGAAGCAAATGCTGCTGCTGCTGCAGGATGCCTTGTGGTTTCAATTATGCGTGAAAATACACTATCTACATTTGTTGAATTCTCTGCATAAACCTGATTAAGTACCTTAGCAATACTTGCAGGATCACTAATTTTCTCCCACCTAGAGGGAAAAAAAAAACATTATTCAATCAAAACACAGTCCAACGTTGAAAGTAGTTACAAAGGTTACTTTCTCAAAATGCATTAACAAGGCATTTATCACAATTTTAGAACAAAACAATTCTTCTAGTGAAAAAGTGTTTAGTTTGGTCTTCTCAGATAGAATACTTGGTCTATTAAGCAGGGTTTCTTATTCTATCATCATTCACAAAGGAATGTGACAGCGAGTTACAATTACATAAATGAAATGTGCCATAGCAATTAAAAACTAGAAGATTGAAAACATGTCTGCCTATAATGCATAAATGAAGCAATGAATAAAACAAGTGATACTTACACCAACTCTGTCAGTCTCTTTACATTAGTAGGTAGGGGAAATGTTCCAGCCCATGGAAAAAATTTTGCTAGGCCAGGACTCTTAATTGGATTAGGAAGAAACCCCCAAAAAGGAGTTGCATTAAGCAGTGTGACACCTTTCACTAAATGAGGGTTACGTGCCGCAAAATACAATGCAACATATCCTCCCAATGAGTTGCCCACAATGTAGACTGGTTCACCAATGACCTGCAGAAAACCAAATTGTGCCATTAATCGATGGTCAATATCTACAAACAAGGTACCTCCTCAGTAAACTACATAAAACTAGCTATCTGTTCTTGATCTTGACCAATCTATATGTAACATATACTCAAATTTTTAAGTAGTACATTTTTCAACACTCTTGAGTAAAACATTAACTGAAATGCAAAACCAGATGGCTGCAATCAAACAGCATGTCACTACACTAACCTCTTCTATGAAGTACCGAACTTGATCTTGCCATAAATCAATAGAGTATACAAGCTTAGCAGCCCATGGTTCCGTTTCATCTCCGAAGCCCCATGAAGAAGCATTTCCATCTGATGTAACCCCTTCCTTATTGTAGTGAGGAGCCGGATCTTCAAAAGGCAAGGACAATCCCTGACCTAGGAAATCCAGTGCCCATACTCTAGTGTCACGCCCCAAATCTCTCAGTTGCTTCTCATAATGGAAAGAGCCGACACCAAAACCAGGAAGAAAGAGAACATGTGGGGAATCCACGTTCTCACACCCTGCCTTCTCATAGTGCACGTTAAGCTTAGGCTTCCATTCCCAAAAGCAACTACTTATTGGAGCACCATTTGGCCCATCTGGCAGACCTGGAATGACAACGTTGTTAGTAGCAGGCTCTTCTACCCCTGCAATATCTGCTACATCCTCTTCACCACCAATCACATAGCCATCATAACTTTCACTATAGGCCTTGCAACTGGTTCTTTTGGACCCTTCAAGAGCACTCAGAGACCCAAAATCTCTTTGAAGCTCCTTATTAGTATCATGAAATCTCACTGACCCGCTTCTAGAAATGGCATTGGTATAATAAACTCCACCATTTCCAACACTGGGAAACCTTGATTGACGTGAATTCAAGCATTTGTCAACCAATTTCCACTTCGAATCCACTGCTTGACAGCATGGTCCAGATCCATATGAGAGGATTTCCATGCCCAAAAACTGGATTCTGCATTGGCCAGCCAGCAAGTGATTTAGTTACAATTTCTTTGTAATCATCATAAAGAAAGGACAATGAAAGAAAAAAAGTAAAATTGGATAGGTTGGAAGTCGAAATTGAATTGTTTCTTCTATCAAACAAAGCAATTAGTGAGGACTTTAACTGTTTATACGACGCCTTTTAGAAATATAACAAATTCTGTAGCAAGGATAGAACAAAAAACAGAAAAACAGGCCTGGATTCGGAACAAATCAATTTATAGCTCTTTCTTTTTTTAGTCATACATATTTAATTCCAACGAAAATGTCCATCTTTACATCCATAGTAAAAACAGTGCCAGCCACTATCAGAAATTTTGTATACAAATTTTCTAAAAACTGTACCCTTTAAATTAACGAAGGAGTGGCGTGAGATTCTGCGTCTCTCTGAAATCTCGGTGTTTATATGGAGATTCAGACACGTTCCTCCTTGCTTGGAGGCTCTTCTTCCTTCATAAGACACGCCAAGAAGATTTTTTTTTCTTTTGTTTTTCCTGATTATTTCAGCTTCAAAATCATGTTGTGAAGAAGAAAATTGAATAAATTATTGCACGGAGGTGTAGATGTCACACACAAGAGACACAACACAACAGTGACAACGCAGTGTCTGACAAAATACAGATAAAATCAAAATAAGAACAACTATATTATTCATATAATTTTTACAATATTATTTGTTATTATATTTTTCATTTTATTACGTATTCTTTATTTCTTTTACAATTATAAAACAAATATACGATTTATTTGTACAAAAATAATTTTTCACGTGGAAACATTCACTGCCACGAAAATGATGAAGGCAGATTCCCTATCCACTTCACTTAGCAGCATTTTTAACACGTGAACATTTTTAATAGTATAATATTAGACTAGTGCTATTCGCGAGTTTCTTTTATATATATATATATATATATAATAAAACTGTTTTCCCAACTCAGTAGTGGAGACGAGCAAATTTTGTTACTCATATGTTAGCTCTTGTGTTTTTCATTGAATTTCAGATTATGTTTTTGTTTTTTTGAATGAAATGACACAAATATTTTTTAATATAAAAAATAAATAAAAAGCTCGAGTGTTTAAAAACAAATAAGAAGCTCGAGAGCTACAAATACAATACCAACTGCGAATTGCAATCGGATAATTTGAGAAAGAAATATTATCCTTGACAAACTTTTACAACTTACAATATTAGTTACATATATGAACATTTTTTAACATAATAATATTACAATGTATCATTTGTGCTCTATTTCTTAGTGAAAATTTATAGCATTTACCTCGAAGTTGTGGGTTTTCTATCTAATCAGTTAGATTTCAATCGGTTCATCTTTTGGGGATTCCTATTGCTACGTACCCCTTTGTGGTTATTTATTGTTGATTATTAATATTGGTGATTTTCACTATTTTTTGGTAGTAAGTTAGAGCAATTTGTGATATCCTTATTGATTTACATATTAAGAGAATTTTTCACATTAAAAATTTGTTGTTCTTGTTATTTTTTTTTTATTTCAAGGGTGGGCAAAGCCCAAACTAAACAAGGCGGTCATTAGGGCCAGCGACCAAGTCCCTTATCATGAGAGAATACGCCTCATACGGAGGGGAAACGAGCAAGTGCAATAACATAAAAAATAAAAATAAAATAAAAAAACAAAGCAAAAGAAAAGAAAAGAAAAACAGATGCCAGCGGTCATTTGGTGTCCTTTTTAACAATTACATTTAAAATAAAATAAAAAACGTAGGCAATGACATCAAAAGAAAAAAAAAAAAATCCAATGTTGACATCCTCTTTTTTTTATTAAATTTCTTGTCACCACCAACCTAAATTTATTAAAAGAAACACGCAACATAAACACCATGGTAGGACTGGACCAAAATTCATGTCATGGAAAAGAGAATTTGTATTCAAGTTATCCTCTAATATTAGGGGCATAAGATTCTGAACAAAAAGCAGGGATTGAGTCCCACAAAAAAGATTGAGTATTATCTATAATAAAATTGGCAATACAATTTGCATAATAATTGTCTTTCCTGTAAATATGTGTAACTTTAAATATGAGAGAAACTATATTCATGCAATTTTTTCACCTGTTGCAATACATATGTTTAGGTTGCTTGAATTATTTTGTGGTTGTTTACTAAGCACTTCATTCGCGTGACAGTTGGAGGTTGAAAAAAAAACTATTACTCATAACAATAATTTGTGTAAACCAGATGATAGACGACTCGTGTATCATTTTGTTTTGTTCCTTTAGATATTTTAGCTTCAACATCAACTTGTATGTGATGGTGAACTGCACTAAGTAGGTCATAACTCATAACAATAATCTTTCGCCTTAATCAATGTAATTGTTCAAAGGTAACTAGGTAAGGACTAAGGACTGTTTAAGAATTAAGAGTGTGAATCACATGACATTCCCCCCACGCAAAAGAAACACATTTTTCAATAATGAAAAGAAATTCTTAATCAACATCGTTAAATCCTAAAAGGAAGTAAAAATAAGTTGATAAACTGATGCATAATGATGTTGGTCTCTAACAAACACGAGGAATATATTAATGAAAAATAAGAACAATGGCAGAAAAGTTGTGTAAGAATAACAATGGCCACCCCGGGCCTCCCGGCTCCTGCAGCTTGGCATTGGGCCTTAGGCCGGTACTTTGGGCCGAGAAGTACAGAAAAAGTCCATTATCCAAAAAAATAAAAAATAAAAAGCGCAGAGAACGTTGAATTCAATGAATAGTCAATTGATGTTTGTGTTCTCTTACGGCAATTACTAAACACCCCTTCTTTTACTAATAAACCCCCTTTTTTTCCCTTTTCTTTTTCCTAACCTATCCTCACTTCCTTCTTGTGATATGAACTTTCTCAGCCCCTTTTTTCTCCGGAATGAAATCTCCGGATTCTACACTTCCAACACCAAGTTCCTCCAACTCTACGTTATCTCTCCCTCAGGTGACTTCTCATATGTGGGCGAGATTTTCTGGCGAATCAAAACACCCTCCACCAGTAATTGGTAGTTATGTTGGAGATAAGCACCAAGATAAGAAGGGGTATGGTTCAGATGAAGAAAAACCAATTATCTTGATGTCGCGCAGAAGGTACTCAACCATACGCGTTAGCGAGACATTGCTTTGTAGAATATTGCGATTTATGGGTCAGCAAGGAAAGGGAAAACGACCCACCAAGGCTATAGCTTTGTTCAACAGAATGAAGAGGGGTGGAGGACCAATAACGCCATCATGTACCCTCTTGCATATTAACGATTCCGTTATGTTTCTCTTTTTCGCTAATGGTTTTTATTGCCTTTTAGGTACAATGCTAAGCTAAGCGCCGCATCCTACAAGGTTTGGATTCTGAGTTGCTTGCTCTTCTTGTTTACGGTATATCCAATTAATTACTTTTTTCTTTTGAGACAAAAACAGTGCTTTGGAGTTGTGATGTTTTGCATAAATTTGATAACTACTATATCAGGAACTTATTGTAGCTTATATTGATTTTATGTATATGGCACATGCCATTACTCATTTAACGCAGGTGATATGTACAGGGGTGTAGTATAAACAAAAGGATATCATGGTCTGGGAAATTGATATGGGGACGAGAAGTGAAGTTGGAGGAGATGTTGGAGTTTCGATTTGTGAGTTGCTCGCGGGGCTTAGGGGGTACATTGTTTCTATTAATGTGACAATTCTCACTGTTTCATGCAACATGAGCCATTTTAATCAATTAAGATTTTTCTATTGGCTTTTTAAAAAAGAAAAAATATTGATGTGTATGTAGGAGGGGTTTGTTGAGTATAATTATATAATTTCCGGAAATCTCTGTATGGTTGAGAAAGAAGTGGGAAGGCTTATACTAAGACTCTAGGAGAAATGGAGAAGTGAGGATAGATTGGGAAATTAAATTTCAAAAAAAAAAAAGGAAGGGAGGTTCATTTATAGTGGGTGTAAATAGTAAGACCCTTCCTCTACAAATGGTTAATTTATGTCTGTATTAGCTTACATTCGAAGGGATCCAGTCATTCATCACACCTTTTTAGGAAGCATATAATTTTATTAGCTTTCTCAAAGGGTTTGTTCTATGAAACCATTTTTTGTTTAAAAGTAAGAATATATATATATATATATATATATATATATATATATATATATATATTTCATCCAGTCATCCAATACACCATTTTAGGAAGCTTGTATTTTTGATAGCTTTCTCAAGTGGTTAGTTTTTTTTTGTTTTTCTGAATAAGTAGTTAGTTTTTGTGACGAGTAAAACATCAATTTGGTATCTAAAAAGTATATGCCATTAATATTTTAGTTTATAAAATTAGAAAAAATGTATCAATTTTTTATTACCATGATTGCCATGATCTAAAATATTTAACAGTTTTGTAATTAATTAATTTTAACCAGAAAAATTTTAGTGGGATATTTTTTAATCATATTTTTTTCATATATATATATATATATATATATTATTAACTATTTTATGAATTTTATGCTTAAGTAAAATACGGGTAACATGTGAAAGTATGAACATCCATCAATTACATTAATTACAAGAATGAGAATTAAAATTATTATTTGTATGGTATACAAATATTTTATTTCAAACAAAGATGTAGGAAACACAGATCTTACACATTACCATTCTTTATACTTAACATCTTTTTTTTCTTTTTCTTTTTCTTTTTCTTTTTCTTTTTTCATTTGGGATTCTTCATTTAAATATAAATGTTCTTTTTAAGGGTGCATTTAAATAGATTTCGTATCCTATTAGAATGTTAAATTAAAGGGGTCATTGACCATTTGACCCTAAAAAAGAAAATTAAATTGGTCAATATTAACTAACTAATTTGATTTGGGTTAGACACATTATTCATTTGACATGAGTACTTTGATTTTGACCATAAAAAAAAAAAAAGCAATGAATTTTATTAGTAGTATTTGATTTGGATGAGTTTGACATTCATTAAAAATCTCCATGGATAAATACAAGTAGGGAGAATAAGAGTCACAATGAGGAAAAAAAAAAAATCCAATTTTTAAAATCCTGTTGCGTGTGGGTAAGCAAGTGAGACTACTTTTACTTTACTATTTCGTTTCCCATATCATCAGTGTGGTGGTTGTGGTGGTGGGTGAGTTCGAATTCTGAAAGTAAGCAAAAATGGTTTTCACGGAATCGTCTCTCCTCCTTCCTTCGGTTTCAGGAACCAACAAGAACAAGAACAACGTTCCAGAAGACAAATGGTATTTAGCCTACATTGTGTATTTTACCCTGGGTCTCGGTTACCTTCTCCCATGGAACGCTTTCATCACCGCCGTTGATTACTTCTCCTATCTCTACCCTGACGCCAGCGTTGACCGCATCTTCGCCGTGGTTTATATGATAGTCGGGCTGGTGGGGATCTCCTTCATAATCCTCTACAGCCACAAGTCTGACGCCCATGTTAGGATCAACGTTGGATTGGCCCTATTCGTCGTTTCGCTTCTCGTCGTTCCCCTCCTCGATGCCTTTTACATAAAGGGTCGGGTCGGGTTTTATAACGGGTTCTACTTCACCGCCGGCGCCGTTGGACTTTCCGGCGTGGCCGATGCGTTGGTGCAGGGCTCCATTGTTGGCTCTGCCGGCGAGTTGCCCGTTAGGTATATGCAAGCTGTCATCGCCGGCACTGCTGCTTCTGGTATCTATCGTCTTTCTATCTTAGTAATTAGTTACTATTATTGCTTCTATTTTTTCATTTGTATTTAACGCTTGTGGTGAGGTTAGTTAGTTTAATAGATATTGCATTGTTTGAGTTTATGGTATGTTTATTACTTATTACGGTTTACGCATTCACTCTTCAGTTCAGCCATTCTCTTATTTTGGATATATGAACATGGTAACGGCAAATAGATAAATGTACTGATAACTTTCCTAAACTCAGGGATCTTCAGGCCTTCAGGGGTTCAATCTCTAATTTCATGGGGTGAATATTCTTTAGCATTTTGATGCTAAGGTTGCCTAGGTTTGTAATGTTTAGCATTCTTTTGGGGGTAATAATATTCTCGAGGAATTTTATTCTAAGGTTTCCTAGGTGTGTGATGTTTAGTACTTGTGTGTCACGCGTCTCCTTTGCCTAAGCATCTCTTTTTTTTTTTTTATTATGGGTAATAAATTAAGTAATAATCTAACAGACAAAATGTTGTCAATCAGATGATCTCTTGGTTAGACAATATAAACCAATTAAGAATAAGCAGAGGTCTGTTTGATTTGGTTATAGACTTATAGTATTTTGTACCTTAAATTTGAAGCACAATAATGTACTGGTGTAACCGTGTAAGCAAAGTATTTTTTAAGAAGTCTTTGATATATTCCTTTGTTTATTGAACTTCGGGTGGATAAATGTTTCTCTCTTGTTTAAACTTCAGGAGTGCTTGTTTCTGCCCTGAGGATATTTACAAAAGCTGTTTACCCACAAGATGCCTCTGGCCTGCAAAAGAGTGCAAATCTCTACTTCTCTGTATCAATCGTGATTGTGTTCTTATGCATGGTTTTCTACAACATGGTGCACAAACTTCCTGTGATGAAGTACTATAAGGAACTTAAGGTTGAGGCAGTCACTGCAAATGAAGACAATGGTCCCCTGACTGGACCTGTCTGGAGGTCAATTGTATGGAATATTGTGGGGAGAATCAGGTGGTACGGGTTTGGCATTGTGCTCATTTATGTTGTGACTCTGGCAATATTTCCTGGTTACATTACAGAGGATGTTCACTCTCAAATGCTTAAGGATTGGTATCCAATTCTCCTAATTGCTGGCTACAATGTGTTTGATCTTGTTGGCAAGTGTCTGACTGCAGTTTACCTCCTACAGAATGCAAAAGTTGCAATAGGTGGTTGCATAGCAAGATTGTTGTTTTTCCCTCTCTTCTTAGGTTGCTTGCATGGTCCCAAATTCTTCCGGACTGAGATTCCCGTGACGATACTGACTTGCCTGTTAGGGCTTACTAATGGCTACCTAACCAGTGTATTGATGATTCTGATTCCTAAAATTGTAAAGTTGCAGCATGCAGAGACTGCAGGGATTGTGAGTGTATTATTCTTAGTTTTTGGTCTAGCTGCTGGGTCTGTTATAGCTTGGTTTTGGGTCATCTGACCAAGCAATTTGTGTTAATTTGGGAACTTCGATACGTGTCTTGTGGCTTCACTCAATTAGAAGTCAAAACTGGGATGAATTTCCTTCATTTGTTTCCTGAAAATGTGGAAATTTTTAAGCTTATATGTTGATATAATAATGTTATTTGTCAATTAGATATTTGAGAGTTTATAATATTTCACGCATATTGTTTTCACAATATTTGACGCATATTGTTTAATCAAGCTAGATTGACTTAGTATAATAATAGTAACATGATTATTCATTTCATGTACATAACTTATCTTAATAATTTAATCATTTCATTTTTACTTGGTTTTAGTATAAAGGTCTAAAATAATTAATCATTTGATGTATATATATTATTATTGGACACATAATATCAACATTTTAAACTTAATATACAAAAATTTAAATAATGTTAAAACTAAATTTAATTTGATATACTAATTAGTGTACACTAATTTAAATTTAATATATTAACTAAATTCAAAATAGTTTGAATTATTTTTTAACATACAAAATGAATTTGAAAATTCAAATTATTTGTTAACATTACTAAAATTTAATTAATTTCAATCAAGAGCATGGACATCTGTTTGAGACATTGAACGTGTATGAAGATAATGAAATAACCAAAAAAGTTCGAGTCATTCACTTTGTGGTATTCTAATGTCTCACAATCTCAGGCTTCAACATACTATAAATCAAGCTCAGGGATATAGAATGGAAATTTTCTTGACCAGGACATCTTCCAAAGGTCCTTTCTATTAGGAAACTATGGAAGTAGTAGAATCATTGTAGTCAAAGTGTGGCAACGGCAATTCATCATGTAACTTATTATCTTCTATCTCATGATGATACCTGCAAGTTATTCTCAAGTGATGCATTCAACTCAGGATTTAACTCAATAATAGAAATCAAAATATATGCTATTGATTTGATTGAATCATTTTAAGAAAAATTCTCTTAATTTTTTCTCTTCTTTTGTATGAATTTAGAAGTTGAATTTCTGGATATTAGATGGGAGTAAAAAAAATTTAATGGAAAAGATAACCTCGAGGAAGAGAAAGTTGAGACAGCAGAAAGCAGTTTCAACTTCCCCAATGGATATGAAACAGAAGCCCTATGAAATATACACCAAACAACCAATGGATGCAACAAAGATCAAGCTAAACTAGCTATAGCAACTATTCCTACTACAGTAAGTATAATTACCTATTTTATCTGAACAAGCCAGAGGTTAATTGAAGCATGGTGGGTGTCAATTAGTATCAACAGTTTAGGAAGTAAATACGCATGGCAACGGGGCGGGTCGGGGGCGGTTTTTACTTATACCACCCCCGCCCCCTCCCCTAAAAACCGCCCCCGCCCCCGCCCCCAAAAACTGGTGGGGCTAAAAAAGTTGCCCCCGTCCCCGCCCCCGACGGGGGTCGGTTTTCCCCGCTCCGCCCCGCCCCCGAACATTAAAAAATTGCTATTAAAAAATTAATTTTAAACAACAACTATAACATAAAATTTGATTGCGCTAAGTCTCAAATGTATGTAATTACAATAAAATTTCAACATTAGATGTTTATTGTTGGAAAATAAAATTAGTTATACTCCTAATTCTTGAATAAAATTAAGCTTTTATCCCAAGGTATTCCACATATATAAAGGTATTTTTGTAAATAATTAAATATAACATGGCGGGGCGGGGGCGGGGGCAGGGGCGGGGCGGTTATCAGCATTACCAAAACCGCCCCCGCCCCCGCCCCCAAAAACTGGTGGGGCTAAAAAAGTTGCCCCCGTCCCCGCCCCCGACGGGGGTCGGTTTTCCCCGCTCCGCCCCGCCCCCGAACATTAAAAAATTGCTATTAAAAAATTAATTTTAAACAACAACTATAACATAAAATTTGATTGCGCTAAGTCTCAAATGTATGTAATTACAATAAAATTTCAACATTAGATGTTTATTGTTGGAAAATAAAATTAGTTATACTCCTAATTCTTGAATAAAATTAAGCTTTTATCCCAAGGTATTCCACATATATAAAGGTATTTTTGTAAATAATTAAATATAACATGGCGGGGCGGGGGCGGGGGCAGGGGCGGGGCGGTTATCAGCATTACCAAAACCGCCCCCGCCCCCGAATTCAACAGGCGGGGAAAAACCGAACCCGAACCCGAAACCGGTCAACTCGATTTTTCCCCGTTGACATCGGGGCGGGTTCGGACGGATGCCCACGGATGCGGGTGAAGTTGCCATGCCTAGAAGTAAACACTGACTCAAAACATATCTTCTATATAAACAGAATCTAAGCTGGAAGAAGCAATTTCATTCTCTAGGAGTAACCTGAATCTCTTTCACTTCTATTCTCTAGGAACACTCCTCTTTTCCATTTTCCTGTACCCCAATCTGAGTTGACTCAAGAAGTCAACAGGTAAGAAGAATGGGACTACATTCATACATAGAGGGACAACAAATATTTTTTGCAGAATATACCGGGAGGAGAGTGGAGTTATATATCTTAAAATAATATCAATTAAATGTCACCTGATACTAGAAAGAGAGCACTAGAAACCAAAATAAATATATATGCTAAGAAAGATGTTGAAGACATACCATAGGTGAAAAAATATGGTCTTTGCACTATTCATGAGACAGATACAGGAGCATTGAGTCCTCAAATATAGGCATGAGTCTACTACATGCATATATACCATTTATTTGTAAAAAAATTTATCAAAATGAGTAGGGAATTTAGCAGTTAGAACCAGTACTGAAGCACAAGCAGCATGGGACAGAGAGGTGAAGGTAGAAGTTAAGAAAGTTGTTAGGTTGATTCCCTTATAAACCAAAGATTAAGGTATATGTAGAATCATTCTACTCTTGAGAAAATGAGATTCTGAAATTCTATCCTCTTATTCGTTGTTTAGAGCAAATTTCAACCTTTCAAAACGTTCTCTTTGCTGAAGCACATAAGTATAAAGTATTCTTACCAGTATGCCAAAGTTGACAATACTTACAACCTCAGTATTGTTGCCTCTTTACTACGATGAAGAGCATTTGTGAGGATCAAACCTTGCCTCTCTAAAATAGTATCTTTAAAATATTGTTATTTTATCAATATAATTTTTTAAAACTTTAATATGTATTTTTTCTTGGTACATCACAAGGAAATAAAAGTTTATTTTAAATGTATTAATATAAAAAATAGAGGTAAATGTTTAAATAATAACATAACTAAAAATTAAAACATAGTTTATTATAGTGAATTTGTTATATGCATATTTTTTAGAATTTAAATCTATTTTTTTATATAATGAATCCAACTAATCTAAACTTTTATAACTACAATTTCAATACCAATTTAATTGTATTTACGAATTTAATTATATTTAATTATTTTAGATATTTAGATATAAGCTATATTTAAATTATTTTCTAAATAAAATATATAATTTGATCTATGATATATTTGACTTGTGGGATGTACAAGTGACCACACTAGTTTGTAATCCTTTGTTAGACTTAATTTAAATTAATAGTAAATAAATTGTATGGTGTCACATGTTTTTGGTGACATGATGAAGAAGATAGAATATAAAAACATGTTACGATTAATATATAATTTCTAATTATTCGAATATCAAAGAAATACAATTTTTATACTAAAACAAATAATTTTATTCTACATGTTTAGCGTACAATTTCACATGAACGATAGGGATATATAATATCATAAACTTGGATTCGAATCCTCTACAACGCATTCCTCTTTCAACCCTTCTTCATTTGTTCTAATATTCCTCTCTAATTCTTTTTTGCTCTCTGCCTGGTTTGCCTATTTTTTTTCTTTCATATTTTTGTCTTTGGTACCAGCTAGAGAAACTATTTCACAAAAAGAAAAAAAAAGACTTAAGAAACTTTTTTTGATTCATAAAAATTAAACATGATACTGACAAGTTTATAATATTCACACACTTAATTAATTAAGTATACCCCTCAGCAAAAATTAAAGAAACTAGACTAGCGCAGAGGATTCAAATTTCATAAACATTCTAATTAATGGGGTTCAAGTTCAACAACTAGCGATAATTTATGTTTTTTTGATGTCTCGGTCTTAGATGCCAAACCCATCGCCATTTTGATAAAGGGTATGTATGGGCCACACTAGCTGCATTTATGGCTTGAGTAACAAATGGCTCCACCGAATTAGCAACTCCACAGTGCCCATTTCTTTTTCCATGCTTCGCGTATCATGTCTTGGATATACCTTCTTGCTTTTTCCACCTAAACATTCATTAATTTGATTCATATAGCATAGGATTCACGAAGCAGCATCACCCCTTTCTCTTTCAGCCTGTTAAATATTTTATTCTACATTAGCATTCAATATTTTATGCAAAATATTATCTTTGTTTTTTATTTATAAGATTTATTTTTTAAATTTTGTTTATTGATTTATATAAGACCCCTAGAAGAGAGAAAAAAATTAATGAAAATGATATTTTTAGAAAAATATACAAATTTATGATAAATTTATTATTATTAACTAAATTAATATTTTTTAATTAATACTAGTGAATTAGGTAATTGATTATTATAAATAGAACTGAGATAGTAAATAACACAAATATGAGGCATAAAAAATTACCACTGCGGTCCCTAAATCATTGCATAGTATAATTACAAGAGATACGTTGTAGACCAAATCTTGATATGTGTGTAAAAAAATCGTCTACCGCATCCGTTTCTTGATACATAGTATCAAAATATGAATGGAGTAAAATTACTGGCCCCGAGTATGAAATCCAAGCATTGCTTAAATATTCTTGCAAAGATGGATGTATCCCTTGTTGTACCACTTTGCCTCCACGTATAATGATTTGCAAAAGTCTGTCCACTGTAAAATGAAGACGGGAAATTAAGTTAATTAACAATTGTTTCATTCCTTTCTATGGCTTTTAACTTTGTTTTGTGTTTGAAAAAACAAAGACAAGTGGTTGTAGTAATTTCATTTGTAATGGTCGCACCGCTTTCTTTAGGTAAGGTAACACCAAGTGAAAGTTATTTTCTCCCCCAATTTCATAAGCAATTTCATTTGTAACTTTTTAAGTGCATGGATGCAAATTCGAAGTTCTTCAAGTTCTTTGTCGTCCCATCTGTGCACCCGCGGATCTCCATCATAATAATGGGTGGGCAGATGCACCCCCTTATTTTAATAAAATCACTGGTATCTGTCTTAAAATATTATATTTTACATTACATAATTTTATATTTTGTATCCTCTAACTTTATGTATTTGAATCTCCTTACCAGTTTACATGTAAGAGTAAGTAAATATATCATCTTATTTTTATAAAATACAAAAAAAATATCATATTTTGCACCCCATAATTTTATATTTTGAACCCCTTAATTTTATGTATTTGAACCTCCTTACCAATTCACATGTAAGAGTAAATAAATGCACCATCTTATTTTAATAAAATACAAATATTTATCTTAAAACTTCATATTTTGTTCCTCTTATATTCGTGTTTGAATTCAACTATCTCATATAATAATGACAATTATCAATTTTTATTTTTTAAATAAATTGTCTCCACTGGTCCAGGGTCTTAGATCCGCCACGCATCTGCATCTGTGCATATATTTGAGAATGACACATTGAAATTCTTCTAAATAATCAGAAATATATAATATAAACAAGCCTAAATTGCTACATATATATTATAAGCTTTAGCAGCTTAATTTGTTGGAAGCTCTACATATTAATTAATAAACAAACCTCTCAAACGCCAAAGTGAACGGCTTCATGACTCTTCAAATGAGGCGTGTATATCATAAACATCATCAATGATTAATACGAAAACTATTACTTTAGTGAGCCATTTTCTAACGGATTTGTACACATGAAGCTTTCAACCAACCTGTTCCTTGCAAAGCTCAACTCTTTTTTTATGCCAAGATTCTCCCACCACATAAATGACAAATTAAAAGTTTAAAACGGTACATATATAGCAGCCTTGTAATTAATTTTTGTAACAATGGTTAAAAGTTCAAAACAGTACAAATATATGAACGTACCTTGATAACTCCTTGACCTCCAATTGAAGTGTGGCCTGAATGGTGTTGAAATTTAGTTGAGCCAATTAATTCAAGTAAAATTAGGTCCATGTGTTTCTCCTTTTTGCATTAATTGCTCCACATGCCATTTGACGTCAAACCACGGAACTCTCCAATGGGATGGAAGCTCCAAGGCATGGGCCATTCTTTCAACAACTTTGTTGATGTTGATGGAACTGGGAGAGAAAGCATCCTGGAGAGAATTCACTGCACAACTTTTGGCCTCATCCAAAAAATCTTCTCCATCTAAACCCAAATGTGAGGCCTCGAGAAGCTCCACAACATGTTTAGCATATGAGCTTTTCCTCATCACTACTTTACCCTTTCCATCTAAAAAGTTGCTTAGTATATCTGAGTTTGAGAAATGTAAAATTAATCAAAAGTTAGTTTAGTTAATTAACATGCAGCATACGTGCAGTAATAAATAAATTCAAATATATGAATCATAGACAATTTGTTACCGGGCAAAACTGGATATCCATGCTGTCTTATTAGCCTGAAGCATAGTGCAGATACATGCAAATTTTGTTGTACACTACTAGGATTATTGTTGCTGCTGCTCCTGGCATAGACAATAACAGATTCGAGAAAGTCATTGATTTCCTTATGGAAGTGGTTGGCAAGGCCTAGCTTTTGGATCCAATCAACCGACTCTAATTTCTGCAAAATGCCTGCCTCATCACCCGCTTGTTTTACTGCATAACAAATTCCTCCTTCTGCGTAGAAGTTAAATCATGCAACAAAGTATAAATCACTCCTTACGAGTTATATATGTTACGGATCTAACTAATTTATGTGAATTTTGATAAGTTAAAAAGGTATTTTTACTTAGCATATTATTGTAATTAATTGTATTTTGGAAGTTACTTTTTTTTTCTGTGAAAAAGTATTTACACTGTTTTTTATTTTTAAAAATATACAACTGTCATATAATTTTTTAAATATATTTTTAATTAAGTTGTTTTAAAAAAGTTGAAACAAGTACGCGTAATTAATGTCAACATAATAACGCATGAATCTACTGAAGAAGATGCTTAAAAATTCACCAAAATAAGAGAGGAAGATGCTTAAGTAACTTTTGGCTTCATATTATTTATAGTTATTTTAGTTTTAGTTCTTTTAAAAAATAATTGTCTGTTAAGTCTTTATAAAAAAAGAACTCCTTTTAGTTTTCTGACATCAAAATCTCTATGAAGTAATGATGTGGCTAACAAAATTAAAGTTGAAGATATCTATGTTCAAAAGAAGTAAAGTTTAGGGGAGTTTAATTTTGTTGATCTCCATAAATCAAAAAGTAGATGAAAAATAAGACTAAGTAAAGAATATGGATAGGTGTGTAAATATCTCACATCATATTTACTGGCAAGTGACTGCAGAAAGTCGTATTTCCAAATGTTGGGTTTATAATTTGCAGACTTCGTATGTTGTCTGTAACCGAAAAAACATTCTGAGATGATACATTCACGTCTGATTGAGTCATTGTTTCACTCCTCTTGTGGTTCTTGACTTGATACTCTTGTATCCCAAACTCTCTCCCTTTATATAGGCCACAGATACGTACGGCAATTGAGTCACCAGATATTGGTCAACTAAAAACATCTTAAATACATAATGAGTTGTTTATTAGTATAATTTTGTGAATCTTAAAATTTCATATAAATTTAAATATTTTATATGAAATTTACTCAAATATTAATATTGTTGAAGTAAATGATTAATTTAATTTTACATATTTTATAATACTTAAAAATATTTTATTTATAATATAAATTTATTAAATAATAGATGTTTATATAAGCAATTGTGATAATATAAAAAAAACTTTTTATCATATGCTTCAATAAAAAATTAAATAAAGTTTAATTAAAGGTAAACCATTCATTTAAGCACTCTTATTAAAGATGATGTAATGTAAACTTAAAGTATTAACGAAAGATGAGGTTATGTTTTCGTCTTGTCACGATATTTTTAGCAGTATGAAGGTGGCCCCATGATTCTGCATGCGAGCCACAAATTTTACATTTTTTACACTGGGATTTATGTTGTTACTCGCTAGTGCTATATTACAACCATTTTTAACATTAATCAAGGAAAAAAAAACTTTTAAGTATGTTGTTTATTTGTTTATTTTCTTTTAACAAATTAAACGGAACTTAAAACTGTGTGATTGAAAATAAATATAAGTTTTGATCTATATTAATTCCAGTTTTTATATTAAAAATAATTGCAATTTAAAAGAAAATATTTAAATTTTTAAAAATATTAGAGTGGGTAACCCATGTCATGCACGGATAAATTTTTTATTTATTTATAAAATATTTTAAATATACTAATATTTTCTTAAATTTATATTATAAAATATTTACAGACGATAGCATTTTTAATTATTAATTATTGTTTTACATGATAAATATATAGTTGATTATATAATTGGTAAAGTTTGTTAAGTAATTTCTGAAAAGGTTATAGTTACAATCAACTTTGTTGATAAAAAAGGATTTTATGTTAAAATTATGTTAATCCTTTGAGAATTCTAACAATCAAAATAGTATCAAAACATATTATTCAAAACTATAATCACCTTGTATTAATGAAAACTTAATAGAGAAAAAGTCTTTTTAATTTTTCAAGAGTAACCGATCGATCGAATGACAAAAATCTTTGAAAAAATATATATTAATTTTTAAATGACTAGCTAGTCTATATGTTTTTCAATTAAAAAAGGTGCAAAATGACTATTTTGTGTCTGATTTGAAAAAATATAATTTCATTACTAAAAGCGTGTGAGAATTTATCCTAATTATTAATTATTATCATTGATTCAAAATTAAGTGAATAATTACTAAAATAAAATTTCTATTCGTCATAAATATGTAATTTGTTAAATTGTTTCCTCTGGAGAAAAAGCTTTTTAACTAACAACTATGTTAAAAATATTATATCAAAAATAATTTTGTAACTAAATAAACGCACCAAAAATGTCCTTTCTAACGAGGTGCTCATTTCTTGCGTGTCTTTAATACAACGATCAACCGTGTAGTTGTCAGACTAGCTCGGACTTTAATTACGATGGGTTTTTTTTGTTACAAGTAATACATCATAGTAGTATGATATAGTATTACTACTACGTAGATGAAAAAATAACTCTTAAAGTACATTTTTTTTATTTTTAGTTCAACTTGTTTTTATAAATTTTGAGATATAATCAATGATTTGCAAAACTCATTTTATTAAAGAAAGGATAGAGATCTTTTTGCAAAGCTCATTTTGCTACATACGACTGTTTGCAACTATTACTCACACATGTACTTTAAATCGTAGTACTTGTCAATTTGCGTTAGACTAGTTTTGATTTTAGAAGATCTCTTAGTAGTTCAGACTTCAGAGTATAAAGAAATTTTAATTTTCCTTTTGAGTTGGTCTGTCGGATCGGTCACAGCTAATTTACCTGTGGAAGATAAATTTTTTATTCGGTGCATGTTTTATTATTTTTCTTTTTCTCTTTAAAATGAGATGAAAATATATTTTGTTTTTATTATATAATGAATATTTAAAATGAAAAACATAATAATAAGAACGATCGTTACTGCCTCCAACCAAACGAGAGTTCACTATTTAAAAGGGTAACGCAATCAATTAAATATATTCAATGGTTGTAATTAAGGGAATTAAAGATCCCCGTCTCATTGAAGTGTCCTTGATGTTGTTGACGATTACCTAATAGACCTACAACTGATTGAAACATATCCTACATTCAAAATCTAATGTCTATATGTAAAAGTTTAAGAGAACATTAAATCATATTACAAGTGAGATTACTGAGTTGATATGCAACATTTAACGTCGTAATTTATGTTCAGAATCTCATACTGTATACATGTCCATGTAAAAATGTCAAGACAAAAAGTAAAAGAAGAGTTATAAACGAAGGGGGAAGATAAAAGCCATTCCCCTTCCTCTTGCAAAAAAAAAAAAAACCCGAAGAAAAAGGTAATTGCTATTTCCACTTTCCTATTTACTAACACACTCCCCTCTTCTTTTTATTTTCCTAAATTATCCTTTTAAATGCACACTACTCCCTTATCACTTTCTCCCTCGCATTATTGAAGAAAACACACTCTCCTTATCTATAAATTTAGCAATTACATCATAACCCCAACAAATGTCGTCTTTCTATTTAGTAAGTAAATATGGATCCAATCAAAATGTAATTATCCATCCGTACCAATTTTCACACAATCATATATAATAACCACACAAGTATCCCACTTTCAATCCTCGCACCTCATCATATTTCAATCCCTTATAATGTGAACATGTGTGATAAAAATGCCCCACCTATACTTATTGTAGCAACATCTTTCTTCAAAGCCAAGTCCCACGATGCACAAGTCTTTAAATATGTCAATCCAAATCAACTTCTCACAAAGAGCCTTCAAAACTAACTAACCTGTTCCATATTATTGTCCCACCATTTATCAATTTCATGTGGCACAATGAAAACGTCTCACCGTGCGAGAGCCTTCCTTTGGCAAATGGCAGTTCCGTGAGTAGATTTGAACCGGTGTTGTTTCGGGCAATCACAGATCTAGCGGGGAGAATGGGGATTTCTTAGATTGAGATGACATTTAGGGTTTGGTTAAATCAATTAAGAACAATATTGACTATTAAGGGATCACAAGATTGAGATTTTCTTCAACATGACACATGGCTCTTGTAGATGCTGAAATGTATGGTAAGGTTCTAGGCACACCGAGCCAATATGTTGGAGGTATAATGCATTTGGTAAATTTATAGATAAGGGGAGTTTTTTTCCTATTAAAAAAAACATGAGAGAGAAAGTGACGAGGGAAAGTGTCCATTTACAAGGATAATTTAGGGTAAAAAAATGAGTGTATTAGTAAAAAGGAGAACTAGAAATAGCTATTGCCAAAAAAAAATGGAAGTAAGGCCCAATCTTAACCCAAAGAAAATGCATTAGAGTCCAATAAACATGGCAGACAAAGTGATGCTAGTTATTAATAAATAGCTAATAAATTAATTAACTTCTTGAATGCCACGATTTTTTTCCCATTCGTGAGCTTACTTGGTTCAGCTTGGGTTGTTTTCCGGTGCGCTACTTAGGCATACCTCTCATGTCCTCAAGGTTGAATGTCTGCCACTACTCCCCGCTGCTCAGCAGAATTGGGGGAATGATCCAGAGTTGGCAAAGGAAGACCTTATCTTATGTTGGGAGGCTCGAATTGATTCGTTTAGTGATTTATGGTGTTGTGAACTTCTGGATGGGAATGTTTCCGCTGTCCATTTTTTGTCATCGATCGTATTGATGCCTTTTGCAGAAATTTTTTGTGGGGAAAGTCTGAGTTTGGTCAAAAGAAGCCACTGGTTGCGTGGCGCACTGTTTGTTCCCCGAAAAAGGAAGGTGGGCTCGGTTTGCAATGTCTTAGTAATTGGAACCAAGCCCTGCTGTCCAAATCTTTGTGGGACATTTTCAGCCACAAGGAGTCCCTCTGGGTCAAATGGGTTCACCATTTTTACTTGAAGGGCACCTCGGCGTGGCTGTATGTCACCTCCAACTCTGATTCGGCTCTTGTTAAGAGGTGGTTTTCCATTAGGGACATTTTGATAGCTAAAGAGGGTGGCAGCCATCAAGCCAAATTGTTGCTGGATTCTTGGAGTATGGCTGGCAGATTTGACGTGGCAAAAACTTATAATTTTTTTCGGTTGCCTAGGCACAATATTTTCTGGTTTAAGGCAGTTTGGAATCCGGGAGTTCCTCCCAAGGAAGCGTTCATCTTATGGTTGGCTGCAAGCCGTAAATGCCTTACTTTGGACAAGGCACCGTTCCTTGAAAAAGGAAGCATATGGTCATTTTGTAATTCTGATGTGGAAACGCATGATCATTTATTTTTTTAGTGCATATTTTCTTTGCGCATTTGGTCAGCAGTTCGGGATTGGATCGGATTTCCTAGAAGAAATATTTCATTGCAGGGCACTTTGAATAGCTTAATCCATCAGCATGCTACTTCCGATCACGTTGGGAAGATGAGGTGCTTGGCTCTGGCATCCACAGTTTATTGTATTTGGATGACAAGAAACTGTATTCTTTTTGATGGTCAAACTTTGAATATTGTTGATGTTATTGAGAAAATTAAATTTCGTGTGCTTAGGATGACTCATTTGTTACACTTGTATTAGCAAATTTGTGTTTGTATAGAAGTTAGATGGCTAGCTCTAGCTAGCTATTGCTTATTTGCTTCTTGATCGAGAGGTCGTACTCCGTCAAATTAATACAGTTTAAATGTAGTACTAGGAAGTGACTCCTAGGTCGTCTCTCAAGGATCAATTGTCAATGTTTAAGGGATTAAACGTGCAAAAGGGGGTTTCTTTGTTGAGCAGAATGCGAGAATATAAAAATAGAACAGAATTACTAATTAAACGCAGTGATTAGAACGAATCAGACCTTAGAACAGATTGTGCCTCTAATATCCTCGGTTCACGAAAGATAATCTGTCCTACTTAATCCTTATCAGTCCAGATTAATCAACTAAGCGAAGATTAACCTAAAACGTCATTACACGAATTAAGCAAACGTGAACCTCGTTAGGGCAAGCTCTTAGGATTAAGCAACCTGAGATTACTGAATCAATCAACTCAGAATCATTAAGCATGATCCTAATTCGAAAAATACAGACAGAAACCCAAACAAGGAAGAACCAAGCAGAGAACGAATTAGAAGAACAGGAACCTCCATTAAAGGGTTGCAATCTGTCCTAGGGTCCAACCCTAGGATTTAGCCTTCCATTAATTCGAAAACAGCAACAGAAACATAAATTGAAGCGAAACTGAACATTAAACGAAAATCTAAATGCTGAAAACGAAATAACCAGAAACAAAACAAAACGAAACGAAACAGAATAGGCACTGAACAGAAAACGAAATTAGCAATTGTATTCTGAAATAGAATTGTATTCTGAAATAGAAAATCACCAACGAAAGTGAAATCCTAAACAGAGTCACAGCAGAAAACGAAACTAGAAACAGAGAAGAAGCAGAAAACGAAAATATTCTCAAAACCCTAAAAATGAAAATAGTGTTGTGTCTACTCTGCATGGGCACAGTTTCCCAAAATATTAGTGACTGTCTCACCAACGAAAAATTGGGCCTTTCCTAACAATTTTAGCCCAAAGATTCACTAAAATAAAATAAAACGAAAATAAAATGCTGTTGTGGAAAATAATGCTGACGTGGAACTCCAATCTTCAAGTCCAAGAATTAATTCCAAGCCCATTTAATTATTAAAACTGCCCTGAAAATAAAAATTGGAATAATTAAACTTAGAAAATCCAAATTCGCTAAAATCTGAATTATCGGTCCAATTAAATCCTAAATGAGAAACAGTGTGGAATATAAACGATTAAACACAAATCAGGAATTAAAATGAGTACATAAAGATGAGAAAATAAAGGTAAAAAAGTGACTCATCACTTCTTTTAGCAAGTGTAATAGAACTCATATTTTTTGTATATCCAAGAAATATCCTGAGTATCTTGTAAGTATTTTTGGAATTTATATATTTACATATTTTTTAAAAAAAAAAAAGTGAGTGACCTGGATTAGACACAAGACCACCCAATAAGCTGCCATTATCCCTTTCAATGATTTGTAACTAAAGAATTAGCACAGATATTATTATTTTATAGTATTAATATCGATATATGAAGTCATTTGGGAGTTTTGACAGTGATGTGGACACTTATTTTTGTCAAGTTATACAAAAGACCCATTAATCCATAAATAATTACATAAGTCAGACAACAAAATAATATATATATATATATATTCTAATAGTATTTTTTTTATTAATTAAAATTTATTAAAAAATATAAAATTATAAGTAAAATTCATTAAATAAAAAATGAGACCCACACAAATTTGTATCTTTCAACATATTTTAATTAATAATAAAAAGTTTGCTAAAAAGAATATATTGTCATTTATTTAATTTATATCTTCAGAGTTCTATACTAACAATTTAATTTTATTTGTCAAAGGAGTTACGAATATATAATTTTTTTTTACTGCAGATATAGTCTTAAATTTTATATTCATATATATATATATATATATATATATATATATGAATGGGTACTGTTTTAAGTTAATTAATTTTTTTACTTGTACTAAACACGACTCTAACCTAACGATATCATGTATATATGAATATCAAAATGTATAAATTGTTTGGGGAAAAAAAAAAAAAAGAAGGAAGATGCTGATGTAGTATAAACATGTTTCTATAAAATGTTCAGTATAGTAGGGTTTTTTCTTTTTTCTTTTTTCATTTATGCGCTGGTATACTAGGAATTTTGGTTAATAAAACAATACAGTTGCTTGCAACTTGTTGGCATGTCATTTTTGTTTTATGTATTTTATTTTTCTTTTGACGTGTCTGTTTTTTTGGGGGCGGGTTCGATTTCCATATCATATTTTTTTTTATGTCTGAAAATGGAAATTATTTGTAGTCGCAAACGACAGTGTATGTTTTCATTCGAAAATGAGTTGCACTCAACCACATATAAGGCCTACGGCATCTCATTCACCGTATCCACCTTCTCTTTCTCTTTCACTACACTAATTGCCGTGTACCATCAAATTATGCTTCCTACTTATTACTACTTTCTTACACAATTTGATTGAACTTGAAATCTTTTTATTGCTTTTTGACTGTTTTATTATTTACTCAATTTCGAATTTTTATCATGACCATTCTATCAATCTTTTCAATATTCATAAAAATATATAATCACCCTCTGTATATAAATGTAAAATGAAGGTTTGGTGCATCTTATTTGTACAAGAGTAACATAGTATAAAAATTTGTTTTACTTCGTTTCTTCGTTAAAAGTATATCTAAAAAAACTTCATGATATTGGGATTCAAACAAAAAAGCTATACGATGTCAGCAAAAACTATATTTAACAATACACATGGATAATTTTTTTTTTAGAAATATAGTTAATTTGATTTTAAGCTTTTTATTGAATTTAATTCTTTTATGTTTTCAATTATGTTTTTTTAAATGATTCACATCACCGCTAATTATTAATAATACAAGTATCTAGACATGTTAGTTGTTAAATTATTAATTACTTGAAGTTTAGACCAACATCTAAACATGTTACTTCAGAATGATTGATAACGCATGTTTAGATTGATTTCACATTGCAATTAAATGATGATAGAGATCATCAAGCAAAATAATAATAATAATTAAAAAAACAAGTAAACTAAAATTAATTAACAATAAAAATTGAATTTAATGATATTTTTTATTATTTTAAATAATAGTAATAAGAAAATTAAACCAATCGAGCCATAATATTTAAGAGTTGTCCTATGCCACCGAACTATTTTATGATACTTAATTATGAGGAAAAATTTACGCCCAAAAGAAGTAAATTAAATAAATAAAAAAAAAAAAGTAATGGCCGTTCACCCTATAAGTTAACCCCAACAAGAAGGAAATATTCATTAAAGAGGGAATGTGAACAAAGGTCCTTTTAGAAAAGAAAAAAGTGCAATCATAAGCAAACCTACTTTTTAACTTGTAGTTTTTAGTTTTACTTTTCAGAGTGAAGCTAAAGTGGCAATAATCAAAACAATGATATTAGAAAGGGAGGGAAAGATTTATAATTTATTTTCAGGATTTGAATTTAATTTCTAACTTACGTATTTACAGTGTGACCTTTTCAACACTATTAGCTGTGTAATCAGGAACTGAAAGATATGATCGATCATGTTCATTTATTTTTTACTTTAGTGCAATATTGGAAGTTAGGTTGTTACTTATTCCAAACATAATAAGAAGCTTGCATTATCAACATGCTTAGAACGGATCTTCATCTTGCTTAACATGGAGTTAATAGTAGATTACAGTTTAGTAATTCTATTTTAACGCTATAGTGAGTTGGTTCGTGATATTTTAAAGGGTAATTTTGAACCTTTCTTAATTAATTCCTATTACAATAATAACAACAATAATATCATTTATATACTTGAATTCGTCCATCTATCCCTTGTCCATATTATTTTTGAGAAAAAAAAATCAAAACGAATATCACTTTCCTCCTCTTTTTTCTTACCAAAAAAACATAGGCACATATATGGAAAAAATGAATAATTGATAAAAACTTCTACGGTTCTACCTAATAACCATAACCTTCAGGCTACAATCTATGTATATTTCAGCATGTAAATATTTAATTTTATGTAATAAAATTTAGTTATGCTGTTTAATATAGAATGGATCCTCTCTGTATGCAGTTGACAAAGAAACTGCATGAAGATGCAGCTATGTCTGATGATAGTGTGTTATAAATTTATACTTTATGTTAATGATATGCTGCTAGCACATCTTAGTTTTTAGGGTTAATTTAGTTATAATTTAATTAATAATTAGCAATATAGATTAGAATTAGATAAGTTTATTTATTTATTTATTTTCATCTCAATTTATTACTATTTTACTATTTCAGAGTCAAAAAGAAGGAAAGAAGCAGAACCAAGAAAGATTTGTCACAAAAATAAAATAGCAAAAGGGTTTAGTTACCCTAATTAACTATATGGACATGGAATTATAAATAGGGATTTAGGAGACCAAAAGAAGACAGACAGAAATATCATAAATATACTTTTACACAGAGAAATACAGTGAAGAGAAGATTGAAGCCAAAGATCAACGGAAGAATTGAGAGATTCTGAATGCCTCTGCTGTCTTTGTATTTCTTGAGGTTAGACATGAACATGTCTGGCTAATCCCTTTTATTGTGGTTGGGGCCAAAACCCTATGTGAACTCCTCTGTAATTTGATTGGTATTAATATGAGATTATTATGATTGCTTTATTTTACTTTGTTCTTCATTGTTATATTCTTGCTTAGAACTGGCCATTCTATTTAAGTTCTTAGGGTTAGAATTCGCAATAGGAATGTTGGGATTCTAATTTCTGACAGGAGTAAAATAACAGTTTTTACATTGCCTAGGCATAGGGATGTATAATTGCAGAACCTTATGATATATTCTTTCAAACGCTTAACTTGATAGGAATCGCTAAGGGATTAGGATTTTGAATTGGGTTAAAGGATTAAATTGCTATGGAATTAGGATTTAACTAAATTTGGAAAGATATATCCTTTGAGTAATCAGAAGTAATTGATTTTAATAACCAATCAAGTGAAAGAGGTAGGGATCAAAGGAGATTGTGTTTTGACCACAATTATTTCTCTTAACTGAATCACAATCAATTTTAATTTGCTTTTACATTCTTATTAATTTTGTCATTTAATTAATTTACTCAAATTCATAACACCACATTACTCTCCCAACTTATTGTTTTCTTCCAATCTCTTAGAACACAAGTTACGATAAAATTAGACATTCAATTCATGTGGATACGATACTCTACTTACTCACTTTATTACTTGAAACGAACATACACTTATCGTTTCGTAACAGTTAATAATTAAAAATTGTATATTTAATGGCTTAGATCCTATGTAGTTGAAATTTCAACTGTAGAGCTTCTTGAGGCTTTGATATAGTAGAGTTTAATTACGTTCCATATTATATATATATATATATATATATATATATATATATATATTTGCGACGAATATCACTTTTCATAACTCCAATTATATGAGCCGGCTAACTGGTTATATTTTTTAATCTGAAATGTAGAGAATGTCGTTAGTAGATTCCCAGTCATTTGGAAAAGTAACAATACTAAATCTGTATAACCAATATATCATCATTTGATCTACGTACTTCAATTAAGGATTAAGAAGATAGATAAAATTATGGCACCCTAAAATAAAAGTTCAAAAAAGGAAAGAAGAAAATAATTGGAACATTTGAATTTTGCGCAAGTCATTAATGAGCTTAGACCAAAATTTTATAATTATTGCAAGGATGAAAATAAAGAAAAAAGAAGGCACGAGAAAAAGAAAAAAAGAGAAAAGGGTGCACGGATTTTTGCGCTATGATTGCATATCTTTAATGCGGTAATAATTACTACTACAGTACTCTATTAAAAAATAAAAAATACGTTAACTTGTCGTGTCATTGCATATATAAATAATTTATTTAATTTATCATCAACAAATCACTAACACATATTTTAATGATTGTATTAAGACTTATCCTCATTTTATTAAAAACAATAGTGGTATATAAATTAATTTTAATTTTATATAATATATCTCACCAATATTTTTATTTTTTAATATTTTTTATCACATTATAAATTTTATATTTTTTGATTTTTTTTTACTCTCTCTAGATCTTAAATAACATATTCGTTATTCATAAAACATTTTGCCTACAAAAATACCAAATGGGGGTGGGAGTGGTCCCATTCATTTGCAAGGACAAGGAGCCATTGGGAGTATGTATGGTAGTTGTATGGTGCTGCCTGGAATAGAAACGATGGGTCTTTATTTGGCATTGGGAGCAAAACAACATTTTGGCCATAGTTGGAGACAGCTCACGTGCAAAGGAGCGTGCGTGCAAGGCACTTCATATTAGGAGACGGAGTATGTGTTAATGTGGTTTTCTGTGTTCTGTTCTATGCTTTAATTACCCTAATTTCTTGCACCACTGCCGGGAAACAAACGCTAACCATCCAATCAACAACGCTGTTGTGGTGGTCGTGAGAGACACATTATATTTGGCCAACAATATCTCTTAGTGGAAGAATTTTCCTTTAAATTGTTATGTAATGATATATACTAGTATATAATTACTTTAATTATAAGAAGTATTGTTGCTTTTTACTAGTATAGTTGTATTTAAAATACTATGATTTGAATTAGTACAAATATAAATAATGATGCAAATTAAAACTAATTAAGAATTTCTTCATTTTGCTCCTATGTATACTGTGGTGTTCTTTGATTCTTCCGAAATTGAGGGTGTGGACTGTGGGGGGGTCGGGTTTTCCTTTTCAATTATTAAATTAGGTGGCTACGTGACCATGTTCTCTCTCATGTTGGTAGATTGGCAATTTGTCCTTTGAGATTGAGAGGTCATGATGCTGAAAATATCATTGATACATTATTATATCTTTAGCACGCATTTCATTCTTTCCACGCATTGTGAAGCTACTCTCCGGTAGGTTGAATTTCATTTTCTAGCAAAAGGGTGTTAGGACTTAGGACAATAGGACATAAACAAGACTAGATATATATCATGTCAAGCCAAATAAGCATCGAAACATTCACGGGAGATACCCGAGACTTGGGCGAGGTGAAATAACCTCCCATATGTAGTCTTGCATGCAAATCCATTCCCACCTAATACGAGAAAAGAAAAAAAAAAAAAAGAGAGAGAGAGATAGACGAACATCACCCATGGCTTGTTGCTTAGCATTAAAGAAAACAATGTAAATATCTGCAATTCAGCAAACATATTTATAAAAGAACGTTATTACAATTTACAACAACACTTTTATTTTTATTAAAAAATTCCAAACATGTTTATATTTAACATAAAATAGTTTGGTATTTCCAATCTCCAATACAACACATAAAATAGTTAAGAACTGAAAAAATATTTAAAGTTTTCACATAAAACTTAACAGGTTAGAAGGTCTCGTATTTAACCTTTTTACCCCTCAAAATTTTATACTCACGTATATTTCTGTCCTTTTCTGTTTTGTTATAGTATTCACTACATGTACACTATTTTTTTTACTTAATTTCTTCTGATTTATCAACCTTTAAAGTTATAAATTATTTTTTGTTTTTAAGTTAAATAAAAATAATATTTTAACATTAAAATAATTGTAGAAATAGTCCATTATTGAGAAAGTGAAAGAATCTGTATTCTTTTCGAATGGTGAGGTAGTTGTAGCCATCGTCTTGTGTTAAATTGGAATAGGTACAAGACAAAAATAATAAAAAAATGGGGCTGTGTGAGGATATATTTGTACATTCCTTTGCGGTACCTAAATTCGTCAGTTTGAACTTCTTATGTGTGGCATGATTGAACATGACTTGAAAGAAAAATAATGAGTGCAAACACCCTATGCGGGAAGTTATAAAGTGTGTTCACTCCCTTTTATATCTTTCTCTCTTCATGAAAATCTTAACTTTTTCAAGTTTGTCAGCACCACCAACTAGTGGGAACATTCCCTTTCCTCTATAGTGCACATCAATGAAAAAGATACGTAGATAAAAAAATGCGTATATATGCGCTCCTCACTGTAAAATACAGGACAGATGGTATATATTTACAAATAAAACAGTATAATTTTAATCTCTATTAATATGATTTATGTGCATGAAATTAATATTTTTTATTTTTAAAAAATCGATTATCAGAGGGGGAAACAAGAAAGCCAGCTAACAACGCTATGCAAGAAAGATACACCACGAGCATCTTCAAAAACAAAAAAAGACGCAATGGTGGCCGGGGGAAGAACTTGTAGGAAAGTAACAGAAATGAGAAGCATTATTATGGCCAAGGTTGGCTATATATAAAAATCAGCTAAGGTAATTAATTAAGGATCATTCGGATGGCAGAAAGGGAGTCCATCTTGAAATGAAGCTCCTTAGCTAAAGACAATACGCGTTTGAAACCCCACAGCTCCGCAACAAAAGCATTTAAACATGGCAAGTTTAAGATGAAAACATCCAAGAGATCGTACAGAGCTGGCTGTAACAGATGAAGAGTTGTGAGAGCCATCCGTATTCACCTTTACAAAGGGATATCCACTTTGGTGCATGCTTAGTGGACATCCAGATTTAATTTTTCATTTAATTTTCACTGAATATATGATATCCATCTATAATAAAATTGGTTCAAGGACAAATATCATATCACAGAGAGATGGAGTTCAATTTCCATATTCGATGGATAATTTATAAATATTTCTTTAAACACTTCTTGAAACCTATATTGACTCTGATAAATCTTTATAATCCAACTCATCTAATTTTTTTAATCAATAAAAGAAGTCACGTATAACTTCAAAATTGTTTTGTAGGTCTTGATAGGTCAATCCGAATACACTAAACGAACCCTAATTTACAGCTCTAGTTCGAGTAACTTAAAGGTTAACTAATTATAGTCTAAAGTATTTACCCATGTAATGACCACAATGACTTATCATATACAGCATGTAGATGAGTTGGGTCGGGGTTGGGTTAGAAGGAGAAAAAAATAAAAAAGTGTATTTTGTTTGTTGTGGGGTTGGGCAGGTCAAAAAACGACAAAGCAAAATGCAGCGACCATATTAATCCATTCTCTGGGGTTGGGGGGCGTGCTGTTCACTCTCCAATGAAATGCTGAGAGGGTCCCAGAGAGCAGAGACAGAGAGCCTACGTTGGAGCGTGAACACCAAACTCTGAAGTTGAAGTCATGTGGTGTACTCGGGAAAGCAATCAAAGCTCAGAAAATTTAAGCTAAATAGAGTCAGTGTCAGTGAACTGCGAACGTGCACTATTGTTATTGTTGTATTTGAAGCACGGATCTTGATCCGCTCGAACTAGCACACAACACAACATAAGGAAAGGGGACACTACTTCTACCACAGTACCACTCTCGCGCTTGAAGGAGGGAAGGAGGGAAGGAAGGCTCTACATAGAACAAGTGGGGGCATAGTGAGTGAAGACAATATAATATTGGCTTCATAATTGAGACTTGAGAGAGATAAAACTAAACTAAAGGGCAAAATGAGAAATATTTCAGCTCTCAACTTCATTGCCCATTCTAGCCCAGAACCCCATAAAACACACAAGCAAGTTGATGCTGCTTATAAGCCAGGCGGTTCTTTGGCTTTTCTAGTAACTTTGACTCACTGAGGACTTCAAACTTAGTAACCAAGCCTCCTCCTTCATGGCTAAGCCCGTACTCTTTACCTCAGATTTGGAAAATAATGGAGCTGCTTAATACTAACTAGGAGGAGGAGAAAATATAAGATAAAGGATGACTTTTTTTGTTCTTGTTCTTGTTCTTGTTTGTAAGTTTCTCCTTCCCTTGTTTCTGCAACTTTTGCACTCTTTACTTTTTTATATATAGAGAAATTCAACCACCCTCTTATTTCCCTCTCCCTTTTATCAAAGCTAACTTTTGGCATCCTCCTCCACACGGGAATACTCATTTCTTTCCTTTTAACACTCAACTTTCTTACACTTTTCTTCTCCTCTTGACTCTTGTGCTTTGCTTGCAGGAATATGAGAATGAAACTAAACTCACCGTGCCACCAATCATATCAACTTGGTAGGTAGGGCTTGTGTGTCGTTGAGAAAGAAGCTTTACTTGTAAATGGAGTGAGAAAGATGACCGCTAGAGAATAGAGAGACTCAACAATATAGTGATAGGCTAGTCTGTTGTGGAATCATGTAGCTAGCAATCTCTTCTGTTCAAACATGGATAGTTACGAAGCTACAAGAGTTGTGTTTTCAAGGATCCAAAACTTGGACCCTGAGAATGCTTCCAAAATCATGGGTTTACTTCTGCTTCAAGACCATGGTGAGAAAGAATTTATTAGATTAGCATTTGGTCCAGAAGCACTTGTTCACTCTGTGATTCTCAAAGCCCGCAAGGAGTTGGGTTTACCTTCCAACTCTCCGTCCACAACCTCCACTCCTCCTTCTCCTTCACCCTACCTTTCTAAGCAAAACTCAACTTCTTCAAGGTTCAGTGCCCTCACTATCCCAAACCCTTCTGCTTCATGGCCTACTATGTCTGAGCTTCAAACCCCAGATGATTTGGTTGCTGGCTCTTTAACTTCTTCATCTTCCTTACCCTACTATGCAAACGGAGGCTCAGATCCAATTGATGAGTTCCAACTTCAAGACCAGCTTGCTTTCCTGAATGATGGTTCTAATACTAGCACTTCTCACCAGAACAACAACCCAGATTTGTTTTACCCTAATAATAACTCAGACTTGTCTTCAAGTCCTACTACTGCTGCTGACCCTACACTCTTTCCTTCCTACGGTTGGGGAGGGTCTCTCCACCGGAGGAGTTGCTCAGTCAGTGATGCTTGTTTGGGCTCTGAGGACCCTAATTCCGGTTTGGCATGGAAGCCTTGTCTTTACTTTGCCAGAGGGTACTGTAAAAATGGGACTAGTTGCAGGTTCCTTCATGGTGGACTTGGAGATGCTGATGGTGGTGGTACTGCTGCTGCAATGGTTGGCTCTCCCAGCAAGATTGAGATGATGGAGCAGTGCCATGAGCTCTTAAGATCCAAATCTGTTCAGCAACAAAGGTTGGCTGCTGCTTCTCAACTCATGGCCTCTTCCATTTTTCCGTACTCCCCAAAGAGCATGAATTTCCTGTTACAGCAGCAACAGAATGATACTCAAAGGTACACAGAAAAAAACCAGTACTACTATAGTTGGGATGCAGAATTTTAATCATGGTTTATAATAATTGCAGAGCGGCAGCTGCAGCTCTGATGATGAGTGAGGATTTGCATAAATTTGGACGATCAAGGCTTGAAAGAAATGATTTTTCTTTGAACAGTCCTGTTATGGTAAACCCAGCTTCCAGGCAGATCTACTTGACTTTCCCAGCAGATAGCACTTTCAGAGAGGAAGATGTTTCAAATTACTTCAGGTTATTATCGTTTAGGTTTAGCTGCAACTTTAACTTCGTCTGGGGTCATTGTATAGTTGGTCAATGGCAGAAATATTAACTTTTGACTTTTTGATTCTATTGTTGAAGCATTTATGGCCCAGTGCAAGACGTGAGGATCCCATACCAGCAGAAGCGAATGTTTGGCTTTGTTACCTTTGTTTATCCGGAGACTGTGAAGCTTATTCTATCTAAAGGAAATCCTCATTTTGTGTGTGATGCTCGAGTGCTTGTTAAGCCTTACAAGGAGAAGGGCAAAGTCCCAGACAAGTACAGGCACCCACCCCCTCTTTCTACTCTTAAGTTATCTCTTTTCTTTTTTTTTTTTTTTGTTATTGGCTTGAGTTTATTTTGAATGTGCTCATTGATGTTTCTTGTGATTTGCAGGAAGCAGCAGCAGCAGCAGCAGGTAGATAGAGGAGAATTTTCACCATGTGGTACTCCTACTGGATTAGATGCTAGAGACCAATTTGATCTTCAACTTGGTAGGTTATGGTTGAAACTGCCATTTTATTATCTTTTCAGATTGTGTCTTGGTCAAACCTACTCTACTTAACACGTGTACTGTCTTGATTGCATGTTTTAGGTGGCAGAATGTTCTACAATACTCAAGACATGCTGTGGAGGAGGAAGCTGGAGGAGCAAGCTGATTTGCAGCAAGCTCTTGAGCTGCAAAGTAGGAGGCTAATGGGTCTGCAACTTCTTGACATCAAGAAGCATCACCAGCGTGCACTTTCCACTGGAAGCCCAATTCCTTCCCCCACTCACTCTCCTAACATGTTCAACCAGAATCTTGTTCCTTCTTTTCACATCAATTCCGAGTCCCCAAAGGGTCTCTCTCTCTCTCTCTCTCTCTCTCTCTCTCTCTCTCTCTCTCTTACATTTTGAAATGCTGCTTCTCTTCGATTGAACTTGGTATAATGTAATGAACTGGTTTTGATTTATTCTATTTGATTCTAGAGAGTGGTTCAACTTCTGCTCCAGCTAGTACTGCATCAGTTTCTGCCGGTCAACAGCCGGTCAACATTTCTGTTGGCAAGGAAGTGGTGGTCAATGGCGAGAATGGATATAATGAAGGCAATGGCAAGCAGAGCTCTAGTCATGACGATTGTGATTTTCAAGAATGGTATAAAACTTGTTCTCATTTAGAATAGCTAAAAGGGCACCGGAATAGTAAACATTATTTTGCAGCAATTCCTTTTTCAGTCCTTGCCAAGAAAAAATTGTGCATTTATTCAGGTTTTCCCATTTTCCCAAATTTAATTGTCAGCATTTTAAATGCAGTTTGGAGCATAATCTCCCTGATAGCCCTTTTGCTTCCCCAACAAAAGCTGCTGTTCCTGGAGACTTCATGGCTCCCTTCTCCAATGGACCTAATGAGGCCATTGATGCAGATGCCTCAGCTGCATCTGTCAACTTCAAATTTGGCACTAGCACATTGCTACCTGCAGCATCCCCTCTTGACATGGGAACTTTCAAATCCTATAACTGCCAAATACCAAGGTACTGGCGTCATCATATTTTATAGCCAATTAGTCTTCTTTCCCCATGCAATGAGTTTCACTATCCCATAATTTTTTGAATTTTTTTGATGATCTTGGTTTGGATTTAGGTTCTCTTCTGGTCATGGAACTATTGGGATGTTCACTGGCACCGGTGGACCGATTGGCATTTAGTTTCCTGAGTTCAGGTAAAAGCCAATTTGGAAGTTTATGTTTATGAGGCTCTGTTACATGTTGTCTTGAATGTGGATCGGTTTGTTGTTTAGTTTATTAAAATTTGGATGTCGGTTGGTCTTTTTTGTGCAACATTTACAGGAAGTGAAAGATGACTATACAATGTTGGACAGATTTGTAGAAAATCACCACCACCATGACCACCATCACCATCATCATCAATCACCAATACTATACTATTTACTACCATACAAAATGCATACGGAAAAAGCAGTTGAGTAAAGGAAGTGGAGCAGGCGTTCTCCCTTCTTTTGTTAGCATTATTATTGTTGTACCATTTTCTTTCTTCTCATATCCGTAGTAGCTGAATGAACCACAGGTTAAAACACGCAGAATCACCAGAGTTAATGTGTAGTAGGAACTCCCTGGCACTGTAATTTCATTTCCTACCCCTGGATATGTGGTAGTGTAGATTGTTCGTCCTATGTTGTTACAGTTACAGGTATAATTTCAAGTCTTTGTACAGCTGGAGGATTACCCAGAGAAAGCATGCACAGATGAAGTGGTATAACCGTAGTTGCAGAGTTGTATAACTACAAGGCTGATTCAAATCCTACGTGATGGATAACTTGAGTTTGAAGGCCAGAAGTGAGGAGGGGAGTGTATAATTGTTAATCTTAGCTGGATTAAAGTTCAAAAGTGAAGATATTTAGCTTGGATTTTATGTTTCCTCAGTTAAGTTTGTACTTCTACTTAGTTGTTATACACAGTTATCAACCCAGACAGAAAAGAGAAACAAGAATTAGAAACAAGAATCAAAAGTGAGGTATTAGACTAATTGGTCTATTTGCGTCTCCTCCTCTTGTGTGCTTTTTGGTTTTAAAGGATAAATTGTCTCATTGTTGCTGCAATTATTTTCCCCTTTCAATTTGTAAATTTGTGGTGTCTGTCTTTTTTTTTTTTTTTTTTTTTTTT